>JANTCA010091385.1:0-13188 GCA_024741275.1 Chironex yamaguchii
TAGTGTATGTAAAATTCATTAACTTCTTGGTTGTAAATTGGGATGAAAGCGACTGTCGTTTATTGGACGAAAAGTTAGTTTAATGCACTATGAAGTAAGCATAAAAGCTACCGTTAAGAGTTGCAAATTTAGGACTTGACAAACAATAAATCAATGAATAACAAACAATATGATTTCAAAATTAATCCATGCCTAACTCTCCTTGTATGCATCTGCTGTGCATGTCATCTTAGCAATATGCGGCTACTATTATATGAATAATTTATTTGAAATTCCTTTTTAATTACTAAAGATAAGGACTGATCCTTGTTTGTTGGACAATAACAAGAATAGATACCTTTCGAAACTTTCTAGCTAATGTCTGCTTGTGAACATAGTTGGCGTCATAACGAATATATTTATTTATATATATATTTATATATATATATTTATATATATATATTTATATATAACCACACCCAAAACTATTTTTGCAGCCAGAAATTCTTCATGCCAATGGAAATTAAAACAATGCTTTTACAGCGTTCCGTTCAAAGCTTTTTTGGAGAATATAATTTTTTTCATAGGAAACATAAAGATATGTCTTCTCTTTACCTATTGCTGCTTTGATAATTAAACTCGTCTAAAAGATAACATTAGTAGAACGTCTGACACTTAAATTTTAGTTTGACAAAACACATTAAGTTATTCACAGCTTATAAAATTTTTGAATGATTTAGTTTGCATCGTTTGCAAACAAACAAACAGATAGCCAGATAGACTGGCATACAGGCACCACTTGTTTGGTAGGAGTTAAGATCATATCAGGGGCGTCGGGAGCATTTTGAGGCGACTTGGGAGAAATGCTCAACAAGGTCACATATTCAATGACTAATATTTGAAGTTGAAGATTTCGTATATAGGTAGCCTTGCATCAGGAAGGCTTACTGCTTTTACAGACGTTTTCATCGTTACATTCTTTAATTTTGTATGCTATTGTTGTTTAGCCTCCACCAAACAAGACCTTCTGACTACCAAAATGATGACCACTGACTTCAGCTCAAAGTTAATTTTGACGTAATATTCTAAGTGAGGCTATTAGTGTAGCTACTAATCACAACTTACGTTGAAATTCCTTTGCTATTTTCCTCAAGCCACCCTTTTCATCTATTAGACGCTTTTCTGCCATTTTCGTGGCATTGTTATTTTTTGCAGCTCTTATGCAACTTACCAGCACTTTTGTTTCTGAGAGAACAGATAATGGCTTCCCACTGCAAATGTGGATGGACTTTCTTACCATACTTTTCATTATTGCGATCACCTTTACGGTACAGAAAATGACAGTCCCTTTAAACACTTCCTACTACTTTATTTGGAGCTGTAGCAAATTGTACGTATCTTATGGTTCTTATGGACGTTTTGTGCAATTACAGATCGTTGACAACAACGTAAAAGCCGGGATATATATATGTATACATACATTGATATAGTAATATGTATACATACATTGATATAGTAATATGTATACATACATTGATATAATAATATGGCATCTGTATGTTCTGAAAAGTGAAGATGGCGCACTGCCTCCTGGCTCATAATTGTCAAAGTATTGCGTCAATATGCTAATACAAGCTAAATATTTGTACGAAGCAAGCAGTTAATTGTCTTTTTCAGCTGAAAATTCAGGCAGAAATCTTAATAAGCATTGGAAACATGATGTGTGATTGAAAAACCTAATTTAGCAAGGAGGCTATTAAGATCAGGTAATTAAGGCAAGAAGAAATCTAATAAAAAATTCTGTTTGTTCTCTAATCAATGTTTGTTGAAATATCAGCTATAATCTGAGAGAAACGAGTGACTCAAGGAAGGAGGACACCCTAATTTTTATTATACTAACAATTTTGCCATCTTTTTCTAGTTTGTACTATGACAACCAATCTGGTATGTAACGCGGACCAGAAGTACAGCAGTTCGTCCTTGGATTCGAACTGTTAATCAGCTAACAGGAGAATCAATAACTTCATCTACCTTTTTATTATTAAAATGATAGATAAAGGAACTGCTTTAGTCTAATAGTGGGTCAAGAAAACTACAATGATAGCATGAGATAATCCAGGGGTACCAGGGGGACCATAAGCCCTCAAACAATATTATTACTCGTCAAACGTTTTGTTAATAGACATGCTACATGAACTGGACACGAAAATGGATAATATAAGAAATTTGATGCAAAAAATCTACAGTAGGTGTATACCTAATAAGCAAATCAAACTTTGATTCGCACTGATGTTTGCTCCCAAAGCAAAAAACTACGCGCAAACTCATTTTTTTGCAGGAGAGGTGGTTATAAGGTGTTTGCATTGAACAATTTGTGTTTCATCTTCTATAGTAATATGCTATTATAAATTTTAGTATCAATTGAACAGCAATTAATATATGTAATTAATGTATTTAAACAATTATTAATGAATATGATGCCAACTATTATTGAAAACAATTATTAATGATACCAAGGACATTGAAAGTCCTTCACCAAATCTTTGTGGTATGATGGCACGGACGTTTGTCTGTCGGCTTTTGAGTCTGAGGGTTACAAGTAGCTACAGGCATTATCAGTATGTTGCTGAGAGTTTTCATTGGCGAGTAGAAAATATAAAATTGCTGGTCCAATATGACTGAATATTTTGCCTAAATCAGTCATACAGGTCTACAGGGCATTCAAAACGTCTCCACTATCTTTAACTCCCAAACAGGTGCAATTTGGGAGTTTTCATAACATGCCTTGGCCATGTCGTGCGGGTACGCAAACCATGAAACTCATTTCTGGGCTCGTATTTCTGTCAGGAAGGTATTACTTGACCCTTTTATATCTGAAATTATAAACTAATCTCCTCAAGACCTATTTTAATGCTTTAGGTATCTTGTAGGCATTTATTCGGATTTCGTATTTAATTTCTGCCAGGAAAATAAATAAAGAAGCAAAAAAAGTCTCCAAATGAAATATCTGGCCACGCCTAAATATTTCCAATCTCATGTTCCTACATGGAATATAAGTAACTCTTAACTTTTAGTTCCTCCAATTTGTGCTCATATCTACTCGCTCCAGTTGCACCACCGTACAATAATATTCATAGTGCTCCACTCTGGATTTACAAGAGCTAAAATCTTGTCGAACTACAAACTTGTGTTTGGCAGTGCTCGACTACATCTCGAGGTGCATCACCCTGCAAAAGGAGTGTCCTTTATTGATCTCAGTTGTCTGCAGTCGGAAACGTAAATATCGCAATTACACCTCTACAAACTTACATTAAGACCCCACAGTTGTTATAGAATCATCGTAGCTTACACCCAACATAGGATGAAGTAAAACTTCTTTCCTTAACTCTGTTGCTGAGATACGCTCCAGATCACGCCTTTAACAATCAAACATGGAATTCAAAATAAACCCGTATTCAACAAATGCTTCGAACTATTGTATAAAGGCACTATATCTCTCTTTACCCCACACTGGCATCAGTTTAGCAATAAACGTATCATTTGGTATTCTAGAGTGTTTATGCCAAAAGGTTTCTTATGAACATTACTAAAAGACTAAAAGTGGTAAGCGTTCTTAGTGGATATTAGGGATGAGGTAAATGACTAGTAAAATACTTTCGCTTTACTGGGCAGGACAAAAGTAACTAAGGTTTATAGCCTGAAAATATCTTTAAAGTACTAAAAGTCAAATTGCACAAAATAACTATCAAAAGGGCCCGAAAATAATTCTGTAAGGCAGCTGGGAATAAGCAAACGAGTAAGAGAGAATTCCAAGTGTAGAAAGGAAGACTCTCAGGTCTAGGATGGGAAAATTCAAATGTAGAGAGAGGAGACTTGAATGTAGAAAGCAAGAAGATCATGATTGAGAGGAACAAATCTTTGTCTAAAGGGAAAGAAATCTATGAGTAGAGAAGAAGAAATTCGTGTGTATGAAGACGAAATTCATGTGTAGAGAGGACGAAATTCATGTGTCGAGAAGAAGAAATTCATGTGTAGAGAGGAAGACAGTTACGTTTAAAGAAGAAGAATTTCATGTGTAGAGAGGAACAAGCTTATTATGTTGAGAAGAAGAAATACTTGCGTAGAGAAGAAGCAATTATGTGTAGAGAGGAGGAATTTCTTCTGAAGGGGGAACGTATTTGTTGTGTTGAGAAGAAATTCATGTGTAGAAATGAAGAATTTATGTGTACGAAGAAGACAGTCAGGTGTAGAGGAGACGAATTAAATGAGCAGAGAGGAAGATGTCTTTGTGTAGGTAGAAGAAATTCATGTGTAGAGAGGAAGACACTTATGCGTACGAGGAAAAAATTAATGTGTAGAGAGGACGAGGTTGATGTGTACAAAGAGAAATTGATTTTTAGAGAGGAAGAATTTCATATGTAGAGCAGAAGAAATTCATGTGTCAAGAGAAAGATATTTATGTGTTGAGAGGAATACACTTATGTGGAGAGAAAAATAAATTCTTGTGTAAAGAAGAAGATATTCATGTGTAGAGAGAAAAATTTCATGTGCCGAGACAAAGAAATTTATGTGTTGAGAGAAAGACATTTATGTGTAAGGAATAGAAATTCATGTGTAGAGTGGAAGAAATGTGTGCGTAGGAAGAAAAAATATATGTGTATCAAGGAGAAATTTATGTGTAGAGAGGCAGTAAATTGTGTAGGAAGAAGAAATTTATGTGTAGAGAAGAAGAAATTCATTTGTAGAGGGGAAGAAATTCATTTGTATGTAGATGAAATTCATGTGTAGAAAGAAAGAGATGTTTGTGTAGGGAAGAAAACGTGATGTGTAGAGAGGAAGAAATTTATATGTAGGAACATGTATATGTGTAGAAATAAGAAATTCGTGTGAGGAAGTGGATAAGTTCAGGCTTTGAAGGAGAAAAATTTTTTGTATAAAAATCAAGAGGGTAACCTTGTTCTTGATTTATGGAAAGGTAAGAACGAGTCTTTGTCATTGCGTTGCTTAAAAGTTTATGCATGAAAGGCAATGTAAACAATCTTTTTGTGGTACAAACCTTAAAAATTGAAATCTGACCCTCTTCAAAGTATGAATCGTCAGAAAGAAAAGTATATGTATGTATACGGCAACGTATTTTTACGAATTTTTAGCGCAATGTCACAAATTTCTTAGGCGATTTTAAAGTCAGTTTAAGTTGCAAGCATGTTTAAAGACAACAAAATGAACATTTTTTTGTTTTATTATTGCATGATTGTCCTTTTGGCATTTTTATCAAAACTGTCTTATAATTTAAATTTATTTTGTGCCTCAGTTAATTAGCTTCCTAATATTATGGGCTATGACTGTTGCAACATAATAGCATGTTTCTGTATATTACATTGTAAAACGAATATTAAAGAGTGTTTACTCTTGTAACTATTTTAAAGATTTCATGCTTAGGGAGTCATGTATGTTTTCGAAAATATAAAGTTATTTATATTGATGAAAAATAAATAGCTGCTGGCACAGGCCATGGTCAAAAGGAGAAAAAAATTGGGTTTTTTTATGTTAAATCAATAAGGAAAATGACAAAGAAAAATGGATGAGTTTTTTCATTACTCATAAGAACTGGATTCTTGTAGATGCGCTTCGTCTTTTGGAAAAGTTTAGAGTAAAGGCGTATATGTAAGAACAAAAACAAAGGAATTTTCTTTGATTTTAATAGCTAGATGATGCCCAACTCTAACAAAGCAGTTTAGGCAGGACCATCAAAAGATTTTGGAGGCCGAGGGGCAAAGCTACGAACTCAGGTCATCTGTGATTGAAGTGAGCAGAAGACAGATCAACCCTTGTAGATTGGCATAAAATGAATTTTAGAAATTTTGCTTCAGTTGAAATGTGTAACTGCTTCATTACTTTTAGGCAATCTTTTATCGTTACGAGGTTCACATTTTTATTCATTTTGTAAAATGCCATGAATCAATTTTATTAATCCGCATTCTTAAGTGTCACAATGAAAAAGTTCATTAATCGTTTTGTCTTTCTTGCTATTTCAGCTACAATAGCGCCATATTTGTTTTGCTAGCTTGTGATTGATTGAAAGCATCATAAGACTTAAAAAAATCTATTTTCGACTGTAAATAACTCTATCAGTGCAAGCTTGGTAAATAAAGTTCCTTTGAAGGCAACAGATGTTGGAATTGTCAAGAAGATTCGTTAACATAAGCATACATTGTGTAAAAGTTTTTCATCATCTATTTGTAGATAAGATTCATTATCTACTGCTCTACTCACCACCATTCCTATCAAATGTAAAACTGTGTGTAATGACACGCTTATCCGCTTTGACCACATCTTTTGTATATTAATCATTTAGACGCTTAGCTTGCTGCCTGGTTAGCACTTCACCAGATTGTCTAGAGCTTTGACAATAAATCCAGACAAATCTGCAAACGGCGTGTAGTGCCTGAAAGCTTTCACTTAACTTTCAACAACAGAGTATCTAATGAGGAGTACCACATTCCAGTCTTAAAGACATATCCTTGTCAATGATATATTAACTACTGCCACTCTTTCTGAAAAGTGCCCGAAAAAATTGAAAAAAAAGTTCACGTTCCTTCTTAAATTTTACAGGCTAACAAACAACATCTATTTACTTCATTGTCTTGAACCAGAAGGTTTTAAGCAATACGGATTCAAATGACTTCAATTCATTACATTTTCTACATCTCTGAATGTACTTGTAGGTAGACTAAGATCTGTTTCTAAATTCTCAAGAGCTTTTAAAACTTGGTTGAAATTTGTTCTTTGCATTTTTGTGCTCCATCTTGTTTCTGCAAATTCAATAGAGTAATGCCAGGCTTTGCCTTTTTAGAATATTCGGTAAGTATGTCCTGCAGAAAGTAGGCTATAAAATTTTTGAATGTTGTCATATAATAACTTGATCTCAAAAGATGCTTCGGAAAAACGAACCCTACATAAATTATACCTACACCTAAAAATGATACCAAAATGTGCTTAAATAAGCCTGCTTTAATTGAAAAAATCGCTTAATGGATCTGTTTTACACAGGGCAAGAAAATTATTCTGTGATTGCCATCTCTTGTAATCGTTTTGTGTTGTGCTAAAAGCACATTACTTTACATGCATGTTTGTAGAATTTTTTTGCATTTAATAAGGTTTTTTCTTGATTTACATTAACCCTTGCCGTAAAGCATTTAGTGAACGCTCCTTCTCGACTGCCAGGCGTATCAGGATCATGGCTAAGGTCAAAAATGAAATATCGGTGTTTGGTAAAATGACTTTGATAAGCAAAATAAACAACCATGACTAGTGGTTTTTTAAAAACGCCTTTCCTCCCTTGTGAACACCATTACCTGCATTGTGTTGGTCTGCAGTTTGACTTGTTGCCGCTTATCTTGCTCTTGCTTGTTGCTGGATTTCAACATTTCGAATCGAGAGAGGGGATTAGCTGTCGTACGAAGCTAAAACTCTACAATAACGTCTCTGTACAGTATTCGTTCTATCTGACGGCTGTGCTCTGGTATGCTTTCCACGACTGTGATATTAGTTTGTACATCAGATTCCGAACAACTGGAAAAGTGTTCAACCTGAAAAGGTTTCAAGCCAAAACACTTGTAAGTGATGGGTATGTTAGGGAGCTGTTATATGCTGATGATGCTGACCTGGTGACACACTTCCCAGAAGATATGCAGTTAGTGATGGATATCTTCACAAATGCTCGTACCTGCTTCGGACTGAGAGTAAGCATGAAGAAGACTAAGGACATGTTCACTCCCGCTCCCGGTGATCTGTATGTGGATCCCAATATCTTCGTCTATGGAAAGAGCCTTGAAGTCGTAAAACAATTTGTATACCTTGGAAGTACTTCTTCGATCGATGGCACTCTGGATGCAGAAATCGAACAGAGAATCAGCAGGGCATCAGATGCATTTGGAAGGTTTCAAGATAGAGTTTGGGCTGATGGTGATCTAGCTTTGACGACGAAAATGTCAGTATATCAGACTTGTGTATTGCCATCCCTACGCTATGCTTCTGAAACATGGACATTGAATCAATCACATATAAAACAGCTCGAGAGGTTTCATCAGCAATGCCTTAGGCACATTCCTGGAATAACGTGGGACAGTTTTGTACCTGATTCGTGTGTCTTAACTAGAGCCAAGATTACCAGCTTCGCTACCATTGTTATTAAGAACCAGATGCATTGGGCAGGACATCTTGTCCGGCTTGAGGACTGTCGACTCCCGAAACATTTGTTTTATGGTCAACTCCTTTCTGGCAAGAGACCCAGCACAAGCCCAAACAACGTTTTCGTGACAGCATCAAGGAGAGTTTGGTAAAATTTCATGTTCCTGTTGACAGTTGGGAGACTTTTGCGTCTGATCGCAAGCAGTGGAGGTCGCTGATACACAAGGGTGCAGAACGCTTTGAGGCAGCCAGGATAGACCGTGCGAAGCTCAAGAGAGCATGTAGGAAACACCAATCCTTGCTAGACAATTGTGGAGATCTTTGGATCTGTGAAGTGTGTAACCGGGCTTTGTTGTCCAAGGCAGGTCTCGTTAACCGTATGAAAACGCACGCTGACAGAAGTTCTGTTGATGTTGGTTCCATTCAGACCAATGGTCGTCATCAATGTCATGTTTGCTCCAGGGTATGCAAGTCTCTGGCAGGACTGAAAAGCCATCTTCGAACACATGGATGGCAATTGACTGAAGGAGTGGCACTCTTCTGACAAGACGTCGCAGTCATCATGTATGCATGCATGGATGTGTGTATGTATGTATGTATTTATGTATGTATGTATTTATGTATGTATGTATGTATGTATGTATGTATGTATGTATGTATGTATGTATGTATGTTGTTAGGTTGTTATTGCTGGCATGACTTTAGACGTGAGCACTCTATAAAATGACTAGTCTATGAAACGCTCCAATGGCAGCGTCTCAAATAGCCTCTGACAACCAAATCCAGCTCCTGGCCTTCTCGTTGCGGAAATGTTTCAAATTAACAGGAGAAGGGCTGAAATACAAGTTACTGGCGCCTCGAATCCAGTTGGTACCGCGTCGGTGAAGCCCGTTAGCCTTGTTTGGTGTTTCACCTAGGAGAAAGTAAACTTTGATTAGCGCCGGGGCATAGAAATGCCAAATTTGGGGACTTGGAGTGCTGATAAACCACTAGGGGGGATATCCGTTTTGTCTCTTCTCAACGAAGATATCTAGAAGAAGGAAAACTCTGATGTAACACCAGCAACAGAGAGGTCAAACTCTGTCAAAAACATGCGATCTTCTAAATTGCCAGGTCATCTTGCCCATGCTTGTCACCCGATATGTAACTATGAGGATTGACAGAGTGCCATGTGTGCTGCACAAGCACGTTGCATTGCGATCTTGTGTGCAGATATCTCTTTTGAATGCCCCATGACGATGGAGGAGTGGCATTGTTTGACAAACTGGAAGCGCATAGTCACAAATCCACACATGGGCGGCTTTAGATTTATCTTTACGTCGCTGTTTTTTTATTGACGGAACAGCAACATCCTTCGGTGAAGTCTCAAGTGTCTGAGCAGCCCTATTCAGGGTGCCACTGCTCACCCAGTTTTTGTGAAGGATCTAGAAAAGGTGACCTAAGAATACCTGGTCAATAAGCTTGTCAGTTTCCTGCGACTGATAGCTGTTCACTTCGGCAGGACAAACTTCAAAAAAACCCGCAAAAATTTCATGAGAAATGTTGGAGCGTGGAATGTATGAACATTACTTGATGTGAGCAATTCCACAAGGTGTGAACAAAGGACAGCAATTGTTGCAAATGAGCTTCCTTGCTATAGCATTGACATTGCGGTACTTTCAGAAACCAGACTCAGTGATGAGGACAATCTAATTGAGAATGATTCAGTATACATTTTTGGGGAAAGAAAAACCGTAGGTTTTGCAATCAGAGCCAAACTTGCGAAGTCTTTGGAGAAACGACAGGCAGTGGGAGACAGAATCGTGCTCATCAGGGTACCACTTGCTACGAATCCACATATTACTGTAATTTCAGTGTCTGCACCAACCTAAGCTGCCAGTGAAGAGGACATTTTTACCAAGAGCTCTCACAAATTCTTCGAAAAATTCCTTTTTTCCGATAAAATCTTGCTCCTTGGTGATTTCAATGCAAGGGTTGGTCAAGACTACGAGACGTGGGATATTCCTGGAAAACATAGACTTGGAATAATGAATTCAAATGGGTTGCATCTTCTTGAATTGTGTACCCAATTTGATTTTTCTATTTGTAACACGCTATTTCAGCAAAAAGATATTTATAAATTTACATGGATACATCCCAGATCAAAGCATGGGCACATAATGGATTATGTTATTTGCCGCAAGCATGACAAGCAAGATGTGTGTTCAGTGAGGGCTATGCGAGGTGCATAGTGTGGCACCAATCATATGTTGTTTTGAGCAAAGCTGAGGCTTTGTGTGCTGCGAAAGGCTAGGCTGAATGATGTCAAAGTTCCAAAGAGGCTCGATTTTGGAAAGCTTGAAAGTAGCAAAGTTTGGGAAACACTACAAAAATCCTTTGAAAACATGAACTTTGATGATACGTGGGAGCACCGTAAAACAACCCTCTGCAACATTGGTTTGGACACTCTTTGAGTAAAGCAGAAAAAGCACCAGGACTGGCTCAATGAAAATAATCCCAAAATTCATCAGCTGATCGAAAGCAAAAATATGGCTTATCAGAAATTTCTTGGTGCCACAGCTGATGATAAACAAATGCATTTTTATTCTTTTAAGGAATTAAAGGCGGCTATGCAGAGGGAATTTCGCAAAATAAAAAATGACTGGTGGGCAAATGTGTCCCAAGAAGTGCAGTCTGCATATGATAGAAAAGATTCCAAAACATTTTACAACTTGATAAAAGACGTTTTCGGACCACGGGCACGTACGTTTGTCTTGTTAACCTCAAAAAGTGGTCAAACCGTAATCAAAGACTCGGTAAAAATCATCGAACGATGGGGAAAGCATTTCAGTGATGTTTTTCAAAACACAACTTCTGTCAATGAAAATATGATCAATAACATGCCCCAGCTTGAAATTGTTCATGGAATGCTGGATCCAACAAAACTTGATGAAATAATTATGATCATGAAAAAACTCAACACCAAAAAAGTACCTGGTCTTGATGGTATCCCAGCTGAAATCTTAATTCATGGTGGATCAAACCTTCAAATACATGAACGTATCCTCTCAATTTGGAATGGTGCGCCTATATCTCAGGACTGGATTGATGCTGTTATTGCGGTGCTATATAAGGGTAAAGGTTTCAAAGGTGATTGTTTGTAACTACACGAGGATAAGCTTGATGGGTGCTGTCGGAAAAATTTGCAAGCATATTGTATATCAGGCTTGTAAACAACATCTTTCCCTCAATAGTCCTTGAAAGTCAATGTGGTTTTCAATCTGGTAGGGGAAAAGTTGATATGATATTTTCTGCTTGCTAATTGCAAGAAAAATGCATTGAACAAAGGGTACCATTGTACCAGGTGTTTGTTGACCTCACCAAGGCCTTTGACTCTGTCAACAAGAACAGCACTTTGGAAATTTCGGAGAAAACTTGGATGCCCTCCTGGATTTGTCAAACTGTTAGAAAATCTTCACTCTAACATGAGAGCACAAGTTAACTTTAATGGAACACTGTTGAATTTGTTCTGTGTTGATAATGGAGTTAAGCAAGGAGATATACCAGCACCTACTCTTTTCTCCATTTATTTTGGTGTGGTTCTCGCATTTGCTTTCCAAGATCTTGACAGAGGAGTTTCTCTGATATTCCATACAACTGGCAGTGTTTTCAATTTGAGGAGCAAATCACAGCAAGGTCACAATGTTTTCAGCCTGGTATTCAGGAGTTGCTTTATGCCAATGATGCGGACCTTGTGGCTCATCCAAAGAGGATATCCAAAGATGGACAGTTTCTCTTTTGCTTGTAATGCATTTGGCCTATCAATCAACCTGACGAAAACAAAGGTAATGTTGACGAATCCACCTGAGAAAGTATGTGGTGAACCAAGTATTTTGTGAATGGAAAACGTTTGAGTTGTGCAGACGACTTTATCTATTTGGGGAGTACCCTCTCAAGAGATGGCACACTTGACTTTGAAATTAATAATAGGGAGCAAAATGCAAGCAAGGCCTTAAAAAAAGGGTTTGGTCAGACAGAGAGATTACATTGAACACCACAATTGGCTTATATAAATCGTGCATTTTATCGGTGCTGCTATATACATCTGAAACATGTGTCACATTTTGCAGACATATAAAACACTTGAAAGATTTCATCAAAAATGCCTGAGGCGTAACCTGAACATGAAGTTGCAGATGATGACCCCTGATGCCAAAGTGCTTGAATCTGCCAACTCATCCAGCATTGAAAAGCTCCTCATACAGAACAGTCACCATTGGGCTTGACATCTTATCCAAATAGATGATGACAGACTTCCAAAAAGAATTTTCTTTGGAGAGTATGTTCTTTGCAAAAGGCTCAACATAAATCCAAGAAAAGGTTTAAGGATGTCCCGAAGTCAAAACTCGTGACAACTAGTATCGGAGTCCATGAATGGGTGGTTAAAGCTGAAGACAGGAGTGCCTGGAGGAAAATGGTTTCGGATGGATGTGATTGGTTCTAATGCAAAAGGATTGAGAACTGTCACATAAATCAAGCCCTGAGGAAAAATGACACTTTGTCAATCCCTGCATCTGTCAGGGATCGGCAAATTTGTCATCCGTGTGGCAAAGTTGCCTCGTATGCCGCCGGTTTGGCCAATCATCTTAGAAGCCATCAAGGGAAAAACACAGCTACTGAGCTGGTGTTCCGGTTTTCAAAAATTCCTGATGGATTCCTCTGCTAGCTGTGTGATATGGTCTCCAAATCAATCAATGGAATGAAAGGAGAACATGACGGAGAACAACAAAAATGATGAGAAAATTCTGAATTCAGCGGATAAAGGATACTTTGTTTGCCATATTAGCAGAAAAGGGTGCAGAAGCGAAGAAGGCTTGAAGAGTCACCTTCGTGCTCACACCCAGAGGAGCCAACACCTATCAATATAATAACTGTCTATCTGTTTATCTATCTATATATCTATATATCTATCTATCTATCTATCTATCTATCTATCTATCTATCTATCTATCTATCTATCTACCTATCTATCTATCTATC
>JANTCA010091386.1:0-18190 GCA_024741275.1 Chironex yamaguchii
ACCGGTATCACTTTCTTATTTATTGCAGCAATCAAGTTCGCATCGTTCAACTCTGTGTTCACCAACATTTTGACTCTCTTGGTTACTTCCTCCTTGACTCTCTCAATTACTACCGTAGTCTTTATTCTGTCTGATTGCTCAATGCCAAAAAATCTGTAACTCTCATTCTCATCTGGGTCCATTGTTTTCATTCTTTCTTCCAGTATTTGCAATCCTTCGCCCTTCACCGTCTCCTAACAAATAATCACGTATCGAGAAGAATGAGTTCTTAACCTAATTCCCAAGACGTAATATTGTTTTTATTGTAACTCGTTGTTGTTGCTTGATAAATCGTTTTTATTGAAAGTGATAATGATCTTGCTGGTAATCTGCTTTGTGTGAAATGGCACATAATGGAAGGTTCAAGTTGTTTTATGGCATATACTAGTGGCCACCTTACATCTTGTTTTTTAAATCTTATCTCGTTCATTTTTACAGTGCTGCTATTGTTATTGCCTATTTAATGGAATCATTTGGATTGTGCTACAAAGATGCACATGGCTACGTGCAAGAGAGGCGTTTCTGTGTTAATCCAAATGAAGGATTTGTGCAACAGTTGCAAGTGAGGAAACCCTTATTTTTTATCCAGTCTTCTTTCAGTTTTAGCAATTTTTGTGTTTTGATGCAAATGGTATGTTTTTACGACATTCGTGTTTCTTCTGCATTATCTCTCGGAAATAACGACACGTCAGTGCAATTTTCCGAGTGACACAAACTTATTTTCTTTAGATATTACTGTTTCTTAAATCTCAGGAGGGCTTTAATCCAGTGTCATTTGGGAGAATAACGTTTTTAGCTGGTTTTGTGACTGGACCAAGTCTGGTGCAGTTTCCTGGAGATACCTTAAACAGTGGTTTGCTAGACGCAGCCTGTGCTCCGCATTTTATGTAAACGTTTCTACATTTGTATTATGGTATTGGCAAGGTACGTTGAGGGCCATTCTCAGCTAATGTCTGTACATGCGTCAAAGTATTTCTGTAGTCCGCGTTGAAGTATCCACGTTTAGCATCCATACAATAAAACTGAATTCAGGAGTGCTATGTGCAGTCTAATCTTAATTCTTTTTCTTAAAGAGGATTTTTTTGTTAGCTAATGATTGCATATCCACGCAAGCGCTTTTCTGTCCGTTGCAATAGCACTCTATGCTTCCAATTCTCACGCTCCTATGTTTTGAAAATTACCATTAACCTTGACATGTATGCCAGCTTTCATGCTGTTGATCTTTCGATAACCCAATTGTATCGGTTCTTGTCATTAATATGGCGCCTTGCCTGATATGCTTTCTCCACTCAGGAATATGAGCCTATATACTTGGCGCGACGTCAGATGGAAAGATGTCCTACGGAGGGTAAGTTTTTTTAAAAGCTTTTTTTCGTCTGACACTCCTCAGGGTATGAAACGTCAGAAAGGAAAGTATATGTATATGGCAACCTATGTATACGAAACATGTAGCAAAACTAACCAATCCTAGACAAGAAAGGAAACAAAGAAAGAGAAAATGAAGAAACAAAACATTATTGGAAGAGTCCAAGTGAAGAAACGAATCTTTCGCAAATGTTGAAGGCCATTCTCAAGTTTTGTACCACAAAAAGATTGTTCAAGTATTTTGGGACGTTCACGTTTCACCTGTTGGCCAAAGCAATTGAAATTAATTGTTTAACTTCTTGTTAATGTTTTTCTAATAAGGTGATTGAGATATCAACGTAAAGATCTCTTTTATTGTGGTTTTTTACAGCAATAATACCTTCGTCATCATGTGGTTTAAAAAGAAATTTGGAAGAGGATGACGATTCAGGTCATGATCCATTTTCAACAAGGTGACAGGAATCTTACAGATTGTAAGAGCCAATTAGTTATAGAGACTACTCTTTGACGTTTACGCTCACAAAGCTTCTCGTGTCGTTAATGTAGTTTTATGTCGTAGATACAATCTGTGGATATCTGCCCCTTTGCATAAGTTTGAGATATCCCTAATGGATTTTAAGCTGTCTGTTTTCAATGTGTTGTTTGTTAATACGGAGTAGAGTCAGTGTTGTAAATGAAAACCTAATTTATTGAAGGGACTGCACTTATGAGGTGCGACCTTTTGTAAACGAAACATAGTCCCATTTTGTATTAGTGCTTCTTCTTAATCCTGGCAAACGTCCTAATTTCAATTAGAAACATATTTAGGATGAGTTTTGTTTACGTTTCGTGACAGAATTCTTCTATTTACCCTTCTATGTAACCATTGTGAAGTTTACCCATGCATCTGGTCATTGTATATTTTCAAATTTTCACCGACGTTAGACCCAATTTACTTCTATGCATTCGTAGTTATTCTTTTTTTGTTTTTCAGTTCATTTCTTGGGTGCAAATCAATGCATTTTCCTTGTCCACTGTCGTTTATTTGCATTTATGCTTTACTTAAATAGTTGGTTACCGTGGATTAATATGATCTGTTGCTATTGACGATCATCACGTATATCCTATCAAAGTAACGGATTCAGAGTGAATTTCCTTATTTTCAAGAATATGGTCAAAATGCAACGAATTAAACGATGTTAGCGAGACTAAGTTAAAGAGATATTCTTGTTATTGATGTACCAGTCTGTTTTTCTTTGACAGTATTTTCTGGGTTTTTTTCCATATCATTTTGTCTTTGTTATGATTTTCTGTCAACCACAGCAATAGAATAGTGATAGGATGCTTGCGTATGGAAGGTTGTGGGTTCCAATCCACAACTTGGTCATACCAAAGGCCACACCCTTGGCTAGAACCCAGCACTTACCAGATTGATGTTTGACAGTAAACTCATAGTGCTACCTGAGGACCTGCTCCTTTTTGTAGCACTTACGGTACTTGCACATGGGTACCGCCCGATACACCAATGGTGTGGGAAGGGACTTCGTCTTTGACATTTTTTTGTAAAAAAATAAATGTTATGCACGTGTAAAACATCTTGTTATTCGGGAGAGTAACTTTCACGAAGATTGATAGGCACTAGATGTGTACATTTACAATATATTTAAAAAAATTTTTTTAAATAAATCTCTATTTAAAATTCTCGTATTTAAAATAAGAGGTTTTTGTTTCTCATAAGTGCTATAATATTATGACTCAGGAAATGCAAACCGGCCCTAACATCCAATTTGGGTTAATTAACCCTTGCTAAAAATTGTTGGCCTTTCTGGACACAATTGGGCATGTGTCATTTTGTTCGTCTCCCACCCTGGCCATTTACCAATATTGTTGCCATCCACAAATAAAAGGAAGACAATGCTGACTGTAGGAAGTTGTTCAATTTCTAACAGTGGCTCGTGAGATTCTTACCTGTATCATCCTCTTTCGCCTCCTTTATCCTATGACGCCTCCTTTATCCTCTTTCGAATCTTTCATGCTCTTTCGAGTCCTTCATCTGCTTTAGCCTGCTTCATCCTCTTTCACTTTCTTCTTTGTCTTTAGCCTTTTTCATCCTCTTTCACCTACTTGATTGCCTTTCACCTTCTTCATACTCTTTCCCTTTCTTCATCTCTCTCGCTTCCCTCATCCTCTTTCGCCTTCTTTATCCTCTTTAGCCTGCTTCATCCTCTTTCCCTTTCTTCATCTCTCTCGCTTCCTTCATCCTCTTTCGCCAGATTTTTGATGGAATGACAGCAGCAGTCTGATTTGGGGGTCCGCATTAGAACCATCGATGTCAGTATTGGCATAAAGCAGTATTGTATCCCTGCTTCAGTAACCTTTTCTAGCACAGAACTTTAAAATCGCCCTGAATTTTTGCTGGATTTCACGGGAAACAAATTCTTAAGGAAACAACGAAATGACTGATTGTTTTCGTTAAGTTGATGACACTTGCCATCTTTAAAGCAGAGTTACATAGTGATATGGTCTTCAAAATCATAACCAGTTACACTAAGATTTACAGCAGAAAAGGAGCAACATAGGTTGTTTTTTACTTTTTCTTGATGAAAGAACAAAGGCAAATATAATCACAGCAATTCATGGTCAGGCCACTTTACTGGCTAATAAATTGGCTACGATTCTTTCTGTCGTCAAGGAGGAAACCAAGGTAATAAGCCTCTTTTACATTCCTTTTGGCAAAAAAGACTTCTTTCTGTAAACGAGGCTAATGATATGTGGATATTTTCATCGTTACTGGGGGAGAAAAGGGTCCATTACAACTCAATATCGTATTATTTTTGTTTTAATTACTGTGTTTCTTACATTAAGAATGGCAGACTACGCTAAAGATACTAAGAGAACGTCAAAGTCAGTTGGAAAAGAGTGTGCGGCTATTGGCTTCTCAAACATATTTTATTGTTACGACGGTACGCCAATGGGCTTTTTTCAAGTTTCCTCAATATGAATCCAGGAAAACGTATTTGATGTTATCTTATAAACAGATTTGATAGGTTACATGGGTTGCGTGTAGCAGGAGCTACTTGTTTCTGTCAAGAGCATTTCAAGGACGAGGCCATGAAGCAAAATCCTAGACATTCTTAGCTTATTCCTGAAGCGGTACTTTCCCTGAAATTCTATAGTTCTGTATACGAGTCGACAGGGTGGTCTTGTGTGAAGAACAGAAGTTATGGTATTATTATGACCACCAGGACGTCGAACCCGGGTTTCACGACCGTAAGTTTGGGGTTGAATGACTAATAGTCCTTCAGTCTTTCCTTTTGCGCGCACTAGGAAAGTTGTTATATTCGGCGCTCTGAGATGCCACTTATTTTTAAGAAGAAAATTTGTTTATAAGCGTTAACACTGGAAACGATCCCAACTACACCATTAGCCTCGTTTTCAAACAAAGATCTCTTTCTGCATTCAATGTGAAAGGGGCTTATTTTAAAATTAACCTTATGAACTTTGTCAGTGCTCAAATCATGATGTGCATTTAAATTTCCTCTCAAAACCACAAAAAGCAGGATAAATATAACTTGCGCTACGATTCTGAAGTATCAGCTATCGTACACTGCTCAAGACAGCTATTCTTGATAAACAGAAATTAAGGTATGATTATGACCACAAGGGCGTCGAACCCGGGTCTCACGACTGCAAATCTGACGCCTTCCCTACTGAGCTAAACAACTCTTTTTGATACGAAAGCAATTAGTAACACACCAAGGCCATCTACACGTAGGTCAAGAATGTATCTTATGAATGATTACGATTCAAAGGAAACTGGCTGACAACACGAAGAAGTGTTATATTTAGTGTCATCAATTTTGCTAGACAATTCTTACAAAAGAATGCAAAAACGCAATCACCAAGAACACTCTTGGTTGAACAACCTTTTTGTGGTACAAAACTTGAAAGTCGCCATGAAATTTTGCGACAAAGTGCTCTATGGGTAAGTGTTCTAATGAGGTTGATTTTCCTCTTTTTGGACAAAAGAAATCCCAACGAATGTACTGACCAGTAAAGGTAGCTTTTCGGTAAACTGTTTCGGTAAACCAAAACATAAAGAAAAGGCAATAAACTGTCTTGTGAGTTGGATGAAACTAGTAACGTTTTGGCTCTCGCAAAGAGGATATAACTTCTAAAAAATGTTATTCTGCCATAGGCCAACATTTACTAGAAAATTTAGAATGAGCCAAAATGTGTAAGGACGAGAATTTTTGAATAATTTGCACAGCTAGATTGTTCTTTCATCTAAGTCTCTTGGAGTCTGTCTACATTAAAAGAAGAAAACCAGTACTCTGTAGTAAGATTTGCGAAAGATTCGTTTTTTCACTTGGACTCTTCCAATAATGTTTTGTTTCGTCATTTTCTCTTTCTTTGTTTCCTATCTTGTTTATGACTGGCTAGTTTTGATACATGTTTCGTATAAATAGGTTGCCATATACATACACTTTCATTTCTGACGTTTCATACTCTGAAGAGTGTCAGACGAAAAAAGCTTTTAAGTATGTTTTTAGCGCAATGTCGCAAATTTTCAAGGCAACACTCTTGGTATTGGAGAACAATAGAAAAGGTACGTACTACATGTTGTTTCTAAAAGAAAAGGAAACGAGATTGATAAACTACACCGTAACATAAATCCATTCTATACGTCTCACGTTACCAGTAAATGTTTTAAAGGTCAATGTAATACAATTCGAAAGAGACAAACGTAACCCGCATTAGTTCTTCAAAAAGAAACCACTTTTACAACCCACCGTTTGTCAATAATCAATATAGCATTTAAGCTTACGCAAAAAAGATACCATTGTAAAAATCACGTTTTCCCTTCGTCAAAACAAACAGAATCAATTATACTCATCAATATTCAATACATTCACATGGCTGTCGACAAATGTAGGAATTTGAGCACTGATAACTTCATTACCAGAAAAATGGCATAATATCTATGATAGCCCAGGCACACCTAAAACACCTGGTCATATTATAATCGCCAACCAGATAGCGCAAAGCCAAAAGGGCGGGGCGGGATTCTGATTGGTGAAGTTGTGAATATCCAAATCAGCTGTACTAGACAGCGTCATGGTAATCGGATCTCCCCTCAAGGATTTCTTCACCAGTTTTTGTTTTATGAAGATATCATTACCAAAAATGAGTTGCAATAATAGGTGTCATGGTAACTGGGTTTCCAGCGAAAACGAATACCTTTTTTGGCAGACCTTAAGATATTTATCTTTACTAAAGAATATCAGTGGGCATAGCACCCAATCTCCTTTTTAACTAAAGAATATCAGTGGGCATAGCACCCAATCTCCTTTTTAACTAACAATCTTTTTGTGGTACAAAACTTGAAAATCGCTATGTTGCAAATTTTCAAGGCGATTTTCAACTAACCTTATCGAGCAGGAATTTTAAAAAGAGAAAATTACTCAAATCCAATTGATAAGCCATGCGCTTGAATCAGTGCCAAGATTGTTTACTAAATTAAAGACAGCAAAGTATTGTAGACAACTACAATGTCTGCTTTAAAATTAAAAAGGAAATCATTAATACCCGATTGCAAGAGTTAAATTTATCAAGTAAACAAGAGATCTTCATCTTCATCATCGGCAATCAAATTTGGCACTTGAACAGTACTAGGCACTAGAAATAAAAAAAAATTGAGAGGAATAACAAAACATATTAACAAATACAAACAGAAAACACCAGAGGCCAAATATTAAAACATGGAAAAATCTTCCACAGGAAATGTTTTTAATCTATTACCGTCATCCTTAAAGACTGAATCGAGTACATGGTGCTGCATCTAGCCAAGACCTACTAGATCGGATCAGCGAACACGCAGAGATGCTGGGTCTTAAAATCAATCCGGCTAAGACCAAAGTGGTCTATTTCTATCTCGACCAGGAACCAAAACTAATGATCTACGGTGAGGCTATCGAGGTAACTGAATCACTCACCCTACCTTGGATCTACAGTAGCTGCTCGCCGCTCGTCAGCAGAAGATGAGATCTCTGTTCGCATCGGCAAAGCATCAGCAACATTCAATCAACTGAAAAAGAGAATCTTCAACCGTCAAGACCTATCCATCAGCCTGAAAATGAAAGTTTTTAATGCATCCGTTCTGTCAGTGCTGCTCTATGCCTCGGAAACTCGGACCATGACTAAGGAAGAGCTGAAATCTCTGGAAACCTTCCAGATGTACACCCTAGCGTTAATGAACAAAGATTACCATCACGTAGTTAATTTTCCACAAAAATATTTACAGCAAGTTAATTATTCTACTAAATAAGGTTTTTAACAACTAGAAACACAATCTTACATTCTTTGGCATTCATCTTTTCTAGCAGTTCTTTTTCTTTTGCTGCTCTCTTCAATTTCTTTTTATCTTGAATCTTTTTTAACCTACCAGTGCATAATATAATGTACATAGGATATGTAATATACTATAAAATAATGTAATATATAAACTGAAACAAAAGACCATTCCAGCTTCTCTGTCATTGGTTTTCGTCTTCACAAATATGGCTGGGGACGTGATCTCTCGAATTCGCCTATGCCCAGAAAGAACAAAAGACATATCAATCGCTGAGGAATTCGCTGAAAAATTCGCTTAAAAATTCGCTTTTTGGAAACCGGCCTTTAGGTATACCAGTGAGATTGTACTGACGAAAGAAGACAACAGCGAGATCAAGATAAAGAACTAGTGAGCTTGCAGTACCTTCATGCACATGAAACATAGTCAACAACAAAAAACGACAGACGGTGATAATTATACATATGACAACGTCCAAGGTCGCTCTTTATTTTATAATAATATCGACCAACATATACAAGAACCTAGTAGCAGCCTAGAAGGTGAAAACATACCGATAGAATTCTTCTCTCTCCATTTCATCCAACTCGCTAGTGATGTAAGCTATTGTTGCTGCTATGCGAGGAATGATCACTAGAAGGGTATACAAGGATGACACCATGGCTTATTTTACTATCATGATCACAAGCGAAAGATAAAATGGGGAAAAAATATGAAAATTCAATATCAAACACTGTAACACAAACACTGTCAATTTCATGTTTTGTCCTGATTTTGTGTTATGTCAAATCCATCCCCATCAACATATACAATGACTAAAATCTTTTTACACCAAGCAAAACGAACATGACATCAAATACAATTAACAAAAACATAAATCATACTTTAACTGAAAATTCTAAGACAACGTGCATAGCAAATAACTTGTTTTGTGACTGACTTGTCACTTATTATAACATTAAGGCTATGACTACGCAGCTACCTAAGTACAAAACAGTAAAGCAGATTTAAGGCAAGCAGCTTATGTAAGGAAGATTAAAAAGAAAGATAAAGGTTAACATTTGTACTGAACACATAAAGGTCACATGCAAGAGGAAAACATGCATCAGCCACCGAGTTCCGCACTTTAGAAGACTGTTGAAAGAAATTTTAGAATTTAAAATCAAATTTTCTAGGCATCATTAACCTTTTGAACATATTACAAAATTACAAGTGCGTCTGCTTCATATTACCAGAGCCTAAATGGGTGTTATCAAGTTTCAACGATTGCCTCCGAGTTACGATGCATCACAGAGGAACTTACCATGCTCAATGGCATTAACTCGCCTATTGGTCATCTTAATTGCTTCATCTAATGTCACAAAGGAGGTCTGTAATAGAAATTGAAGAAACCAAAACAATGTGAGCATCGTATATGCTTTATGTATACACTCAGCAACAAAGAAATGCGATGCACAATATGTTGATACTGTTACTTAAGGTCAGTTAGGCAATTAAATATGATACCGATCCTCATGGAAATACTGCAGTTTCATTTATCATCCCAAAAGCACGTCCACTATTAGTCAATGAAAAGTAAATATTGATCCCAACACCAATAAGTAACTTAAATGTATGTAGCATTATGACGAAATTCTAAAGTGAAGTAGAAACAATTCCACTTATGTTGCTTAAAGCGAATACCTGGAATAAAACGTGAAGTTCATATCACAACTGAAGAGTTGAAAACGAGGACAAAGGATTAACAGCTGGCTAGTAATATCATTTCTGATTACCAAGACTAGACAAAAAAATGAGATAACAATGGAAAAAGAAGCTGATGCTGTAATAGGATGGCAATGCACTTTCACGTTAAGCAGAGAGAGAAATATATGCCTCTAAACTGCAGAAAAAAACTTTGGTAATTTAATATGATAACAGTATGTTGCTTCATGTTCCAATAACAACCAACAACGCTAATGTTGGGTAAGTCGATGGAAGCATACCTGCAATGATGCTAATTCTACCAGCAATTTGACTGCTTTCTGAAACGTTTGAGAGCAATTGTTCACTTGTTGACCACCTCTTGAGAGGCCAGTTAACTCATACGCTGTAAGAAGATAAATAATAATGAGACTGAGCAGATTCCTAGCTTCAATATTACTCTTTTGGCACCAATGAGCAGCCTGGGAAATGTTTGAGGTTACACCAGACTAGCAAATTTGAACAATGAATTAAACATGAAATCGATTAAAAGCAAAGTAGTCAAAAATGGAATACTAATTACATTGGTGAACAACAGGCATCTGAAATTGTACATGGGGTAACTGGTAATGGCCAACAAAGCTAGTTGCCAGACTCACATCAGTTAAGTCAACTAATGTCATACATGAGTTGGATATCATTTAAAACCACTGAAATGTACATTCAATCACACTCACTCACTATCCGTTAGTCTATAGTCTTTGGCCACGTCAGACATGTGTTTGACTTCATAGTTCTCCATTTCTCACGGTCTCCATTTCTCACTTCAGCCATATCCTGTGTCAAGTTCAGTCTCCTCAGGTCATCATCAATCAACTCCATCCATGATTTTCTTGGGCGTCCCAGGCTCTTTTGTCCCTTCACTTCCAAAGTGGTGCATTCATTGATCCAAGATTTTGACCGTTTCACATGCCCAAACCATCTCAATCTGTTACATCTTAGGACATTCTCCAAGGGTTTTAATTTCAACAATGGAAGGAGTCTTAACACGGCACATACATAAAAGCATAGCTCCTTCATTGCGTAGCAGTCGCTTAAGGTCATCATGGCGCAGCGCCCAACATTCTGATCCATAGATCATTGTGCTCCGTACAGCTGCCATAAAGCTTACCACGGGTGTGTAGAAAAATTGCTTTACAAGTTAACAAAGGCAGAAGTTCTCTAAACTTGCTTTAGGCAGAACATGTTCTAATGACGGTAGCAAGCTCACATCCACCACCAGGGCAGATGCCATCCCCAAGATAGACAAAACTGTCAACAAGCTCAAGTGATACACCATTTACTGTAACCTATACACAGTCTCACATCAACTGGACGTGCCTGCATTTTTTGTGAAGCCACATTTTACAACTACTGCAAAGGATAGAATTTTGGCCTACACCTTTACGACATACACTGCATGGATATCTCCCTGAGTCACGGAGCGTGTTCAAATCGTTTCTTGGTATCATAATCTTTGTTTTGGTCATGTTGACCTTTAGGCCTTTTTCCTCTAGTCCATTCTTCCAGCCGTTTAACTTCTCAAGTAGTTCTTCAAGAGATTCATACACAATGACTAGATCATCAGCATATAGCAGCTCCTAGGGGCATCCATCACGAAACTCTCTAGATAAAGATTCCAAGACAATGATAAAGAGTATGGGACTCAACACTGAACCTTGATGTACGCCCACCTTAACCTTAAACTCTTCACTGAGTAAATTTTCTACTCTTACTGTGCTTTTTACTCCATGATACATGGCCTGTACAAGTTTCACAATCCATTCAGGAATTCAAAGGACCCGCGTAGCCCACCAAAGAACTCGTCTCGGTACTCTGTCGAATGCTTTTTCTAGATCCACAAATGCAAAAGATATAGGTGTTTGTTCTTAGCAAGATACTTTTCCTGAAGTTGTTTCAAAATGAAGATAGCATCCGTTGTGCTTCTACCAAGACAGAAACCAAACTGCATACTATCTATCATAATGTAGTCTCTGAGGATGTTTTCCACAACTCTTTCAACTACTTTAATCACTTGCTCAGTGAGCTTCAGTCCTTGATAGTTTCCGCGGTCTAAAGCATCACCCTTACCTTTATAAAGGCTAAGTATGATGCTCTGATTCCAATCTTCACAAGTCAGGGCATACTTTCAACATCTCTGCTACAATGCCAGAGGTACCAGCAGCTTTACCAGTTTTCATTTTCTGCCGGGCATTAAGTACCATTTCATGTGTGATGAAGCATGCTGGACTAGCTACAGGTTCTACATGAGAGAGTGTTTACGACCAGCAGAATTCAATGTTTAGCAAGCGATTATAGTGCTGCTGCCAGGCGATCTTTTTAGCATCCATATCAAATGCCATATTTCCTTCATCATCCAAAATACAATTATCCCCAACTACATCTAGATTTTCCCTCCGCATCTGCTTAGCAACCTTGTGGATTGCATCTGCACCTTTGCTAATGTAATCAAAAACTTTCTTTTCAGCTTTCTTTTAGGCGTGATACACTGCACTTCTAACATGATGTTTAGCAGACAGATATTCTTTTTTGCTACCCCCATTTTTCCATGCTTTCCAGAGCCTCCTTTTTTTCCTTCACATGATCACTGACTTCCCCGTCCCACCACGTTTCCTGCCTCCATTTTACAGTTACAAACCAATTTAAAATTACGTGTCTTCATCAATCTGGCTACAATTTTCACCTGATTCGTATGTAATAAGATGACTGTCTCTCTTTCTAAAATGGGAGTTGAAAACAACAAGATTGTTTGCAGCGGCAAATTCCAAAATCCGCTCCCCTTCAACATTTCTTGAGCCATAGCCATTGCCTCCGAGCACACTCTGATATCCAGCTGGTCTTTACCAATGTGTCCATTAAAATCCCCACAGCAGTAAAAGGTCTCAGAATCATTGATTTTGGTCACAGTGACTTGTAGTTCCTCATAGAAAGAATCTTTAATTTCCTGGCAAAGGCCTGCTTGTGGAGCATAGGCTTGTAGAGCATAGGCTGAGAATAGCACTTGTCTACAATTAGCTTAATGAGCATGATATGATCTGACACACGTTTTACATCATACACATTTTCAATCCACTTCCACATTATGTAAGCAATTTCACTTACTGTTGGCTCCATCTGAATAAGCTTCGAAAATTGGCAGCCGAACACCTGAAAAGAATATATGATCATTTAGCACTACCAAGACAAAAAACAGAGACCACAGGTTTCAAACAAACTCAATATTACAATTACACTAGATGGCTTACAGAAAATATTTTATCAAACTACCAAGACA
Source organism: Chironex yamaguchii (assembly GCA_024741275.1). Lineage (NCBI taxonomy): Eukaryota > Metazoa > Cnidaria > Cubozoa > Chirodropida > Chirodropidae > Chironex > Chironex yamaguchii. The sequence continues at coordinate 12,753 of JANTCA010091386.1, forward strand.
GGAACCAGAGTCCTTTCACTTAAGTGCTAAACACTGTTACCACAAAAAGATAATTGTTAATCGATGCATAGTAATGCTTTTTAAAATCAGTTAGAAGATAAACCACAAAAGAAGGAAATATTTATGCTACCATACAGCATTCAAAGGCTAAAAATGAGATACAAAGTAGACTCCCTACCAGCAACATTATCTCTTTTCATCCGAACCTTGGTCCAGGCTTTGTCAACGTTTTCCAATATCACAAAACTATGAATACAAAAAGAGGCAACAAATGACGATTTGTGATGTCCCAGTCTTTTTGGAAGGAACATTAGATGGACACTTAACTCTTAAACACCTTATTTTGTACATCATCTTGCACTAGTTTCTCATACTTACCAGCACATGCAAGGGAAGACATCCCACCTCACCAAATTTGCCTCAAGATCAAACAAAAGAAAACTAAAAGTTATGATAGTTAACACCACAAAATCAACAACAGATGAATTTACCTAACATTGGGAGAACAATAAAATATGCCGGGGGTGCAGGAGTAGATATAAGTAGATAATTGCTGAAATACAGCAAGAGAAAAATTCTCTGTTTTGAACCCTATTTGGAAATCTCAGCAATACAGTGCCAACACCAACCTGAAGATATACCAAATTTGCCTCCTTTTAGCTCTCTTGTATGGGTCAGAGTGCTGGAGAATGACAAAAGGGACATAAATATTCTGTTTTTCATAATAAGTCACTGGGGAGAATTTGCCACATTTGCCCAACCTTCAACAATATCCAGTGAGAGCTACATGGCAGATGCCATTTGGAATGCATGAAAACAATGATCAGGAAGAGAAGATGGAAATGGATTGGGCATGTGATGACAGCATCACCAGAATGGCATTGTACTGGACTCCAGAAGGGAGGAGGAAAAGGGGGATACCCAAGAACACTTGGAAAAGTGCAGCGGAGCATGAAAAACAGGGACTGCAATCACATCTGAGGGGCACTTCAACATCTGGTCCAAGACAGACTGAAGTGGAGATCTGTTGTTGCTGCTCTATGTGCCAGCCAGCATAACAGAGAGTACATAGTAGGAAGTAATCTTTCCAGCTTATATAGTAAAATGATAATAATACAGCAAATTACAATCTTGAGAAAAGCAAGGAACATAGTATTGTAGACTCCAATCCAAAGGATTTGAACAGGGTATCAATAAATTACAATTAATCAATTAACAGACTACAGTTGTCAGCATTATACAAAAACAAACCTGAAGTCTCCAGCAGCAAAATATGCTTCAGCAAGTGAAAAGGCAGCATCTTTCATAACCTCACCCATTAAAATTTTTGTCTGGAGGAAAGAGAAATGCAATATAATCTAGCAAAAATTGTTAAATTTTAGAAGAAAAACACATTTCATATGAATACCATCTCATATTCACAAGTAAAGAACCAATACAAAATATCTACAGCATATCTTACTGATAATCTTAGCTGATTAAGGAATAGTATCACATATTTTTGTCTTTTCTGTGTTGGAGTACACATACTTCTTTGCTTTCTCTGTTATTCTTCTAATACAGATTTAAACCCTGAACAGCCTTAAAAATTGGGTCAACTGGTCACCTTTTCCAAGCTTAAGATCTAAAAAGTTCATCACTTATACTATTAACAAATAACCAGGATATTAATAACAAATTATTTATTCAATATCACACCATTTCAAAGTTCTTGGCATGAAGTTTGAAATTAGCTGAGTGAAGTTTCAAATAATAAATACTTATTTTAGTTCCAATAGATGCTAAGAAATAATCAGCCATAATACTGCACTCTTGTATGCAAAGGCCATGGGAAATCAATGTGATGGCTTATTCACGTTGCGTCCAACACTGATTATGCAAGAGTTTACACAAGGCTAGGACAGTAACATAAAATCCATAATGCCAGTATTTTTATCTTTAAACCTTAATGCCAACATTAAAGTATCAGTTTGAGGGCACAAGCAACCAGGAACTACATCTTGATAAGCTAATTGACAACTGTGGCTTTCCTGCAGTTTGCTGATTTACTGATATACATATCAATGTACAAATGCTGAGATCTAACAGTTTTGTTTTAGAAAACCCCTTAACGTGTACGTTAATGTGAAACTAGTATATCAGTGGCATGCATAGGATCATTAAGAATGGAGGCCTTACGAAAGGCATAACTTTGAAATGATACTTTAATCTGCACAGTTAGACAGCTTAATATTTGTGTATATTTGCTTCTTTTATACCTAAATGCAGCCCACCCATGATATAGATGTACAACTTCCACAGAGATGCTCAGCACATTTCCTAAAAAAAGCCTTCATTTACTCCCTTCAAGGACAAGCTACATACTGCGATGCTCTGCACCAAAAATGTTTGGTAAGAAGTTATGAGGGCAAGGGAACTAGGTTGGGGAGAATGTTGACATCACATTTCCACTATTGGACCACAAAAATGCTTTACTTGCCTAGAATTGTTTATTGTCTTGAGCCAGAGCATGCAACCCATGAAATCCAACCAAAAAAAACAACAAGAATACTAAAATGTGCAAATTTATACTAGAAAGAACTCTACTGTGAAATTCAGTACGTCGAAGGCAACGCCAATGGAAGAGCCATACGTAAGGAAATCAAGGTTACTCTAAGCCAACCTGCATGGAAGTGCTTAGAATGGGAGTAAGTGGTTGGTCAAAATTCATGACAATCAGTTTCTACTCTTCTTTGTCAGCACATCATCCGAGATAAAGAAGAGATCATTCAGTCAAAGTTATCAGTGTTAGGGTCTACTTTCAATGTCCACATGCCCTGCCATTCTGGGTTATCTACTGTTTGCTGTTCGCCTCTGCCAGCTGCTTGACCCTCTTTGTGGAAGAGAGTAGGCCTCCTGTAGTCGGGGATTTGTGGCTTCTTCCCATTATTGATGGCATTCAACTTTAGCTTGACCGCATCCACAATCACTCACAGGACTTGATTGTGCCTCAAGAAATAGCGCCTTGGTAGACCTAGAGGACAATTGGCAAGTATGTGAAAGAGTATTCTTTTTGTTCCACATTTGTCCTTGTCATCAGCACTGATCTTCCATTTGCAGAGGTTAATAGGGTTTGGTAGCACGTCATATATACTTTTGAGCAAAAAGGTAATCTGAGAACTATTCCACTTGAACAGCTGGCTCCACTTTATCTCTCGTTGAAGTGAAGTATACTTGTAAGAGAGAGCTTCTGCTGCACACTAAGAGCAGCACAGACCCTACCAATAACAAAGCAACGAAACACATCTCTTGAGGATACTTACAAGCTTTGTAGGTAAAGTCACCTAGGATGAGTAGTTCATCAAAGTGCTTTGACTATAAAACCAACATTTGCTTATCTCTGGAAGGGTATAGTCTAACTCAAAGACAGACAGCCACATTTCTAAAATCATATTCATGTAGTTCCTATTAGTATTATACAGCTATGCAATGACAAAAAAATTCTACAATAATGACATTCAAAAAAAAATTGATTAAATTATAGCTACATTGGATGTAGCATAACTGTTAAGTTGACAAACTAATGAGTTCAGTTATCAAATGTCCCACAGAAAACAAATAGTCAGGAATAATCAACAAAATTAAATCAATAGCACCAGTCAATAATTTCATTGTTGACACTTACTTCATTGAGTGTGTAAATACACCAAATCAAATCTACATGTCAAATTTATTAAAACAATTGCAGTATATCAGACAAAAAATATCCCCACCTCAATAATTGTCTTTAAAATTTTCCTAAAGCGAAGGGTAAGAGCATCTGATTTCTTCTTCAGCAGACTATGACCCTTTTCTGCACCTTTCAATCTTCCCTTCATCACAGCCATTGCCCTAGTTGTCATAAAAACAAAACAAAATTTGTAGTTACTGTGATTACAGAAAAGGATAAGGTCCACATATATAAAATAATAAGTAAAATAACAAAAGGAGATGGTACTGCAATTATAATGTAATGTTCATCATTATCATCATCATGCTTCAACCACGGAGGTAATGTTAACACATTGCATCACTGCAAAGTTCTTTGATTTCAGTCAAGAAACAGATTAAGATGACTTGACATTTACCCTTTTCCTAAGGAAAATTGAAACAAAACAAAGTGAGTAAAGAATGGCGATTGGAGACAAGATGGACATGACACTGCTAAATTTCTTTATCACGTAACTGCCATAGATGACTCAGAATGTTGACTATGTATTAAAAATCGTAATAAAGTGATATGAAACCAAAAGACAATCTGTGACTGCATCAAATTTAAGAGTTATAAAGATAATTTGGAACAGTTCAATTCAATTCAATGGCAAGATTGACAGCCCCCCCAAAAAAAGAAAAGTCACTTGAAACATAGATTTCCTTAGCACTCTATACAACTTAAGCAAATCCTAAATATTTTGCTAGATACAGAAGTAAGCTAATCTTGGATGAATGATGTCTTTCTAAAGGCAAATTAATTGTCTTCAGTTTACTTGGTTTACAGGGGCTTCAGAATTTTTTTGTCAGGATCTCGCAATTCAGGACCTGTATAAATAATGGACTGTAATTTGAAAATGATACTTTTATCTTTAAAAAAAAGTAAACATTTATGCTAATACAATAAACCTGGACTATATGTCTTCAAATTCTATCTCCATAAAAAAGTAACGAATATGAAACTTTACATGCAAGCATCCTCAATTTAACGAACAAACACATTCAATCAAAAAGTTAAAATTTCAAGAAAGGAGATCCTCAAGTACATCACTCTGATACTCAGAATTGGACCTTAACAATTGCCCCATTTGACGTCTATGAGGAATAATCTCATCACCAGCTACAGAATTAATCGCCCCAACTGATATGCTAGGCTAAATTTCCCCTTATTTCGAGTATAATAGGTATGTATTTCATTACCCCTCGCATTAGATGTGCTCACATTATAAGGTCTAGTATAACTCTTGCAGCCTTAAGCAACTTCATTAATACTTTATTGTCAGACCCCCTGTCAACAAAATCATTGGCCATATCTTGTAATAGGTGATCTGTTTCTTTTAAAAAAGGACATTGTCATAATGTGGAGGGACATCTGCTTGCCTAGACTGTATTTGAGAGGTCTCAACAAAACATTACTCAATTAGAATTGTAATTGAAACTTTGAAATTATTGACTAAAAGTTTCAAAATGGCAATTGAAAAGCTCATAAGGCCATCTCATGATGCCCCAAAAAGAGTGGAAAGTTCAGTGGTGCATAAAACCAAGTGAAGCATGCACTGCTATTAGCTTATCATAAACAATCACTGTGTGCTAAAAGAATAGCCGTAATAGAACTTGGGAATAATTATCATAATTGTCATAATGTGGAGGGACATCTGCTTGCCTAGACTGTATTTGAGAGGTCTCAACAAAACATTACTCAATTAGAA
>JANTCA010091386.1:23377-34184 GCA_024741275.1 Chironex yamaguchii
TTCTTGAGTATTCTTACTTAGTATATTCTTGAGTATTCTTGCATAATACATTCTTGAGTATTCTTGCGTAGTATATTCTTGAGTATTCTTGCATAATACATTCTTGAGTATTCTTGCTTAGTATTATCTTGAATGATTGATGCATGATGATTTATATATTGTGTCACAAATGTTTATGTTCTTCACATAATAGTTGTCAATTGTAGTGATATGACAAATGATATTGCATTTTACAGATAATGATGAATTCAGAAACTGCATCGTGTGGCTTGAAGATAAGAAAATAAGGTTGTATAAAATTGAGGAGAGAGCACCCCTCAGGGATACAAGAAATAAAAACTGGGATGCTGTCTTTCAGAAGGTAAGGACTGCTGAATTATTATTAACTTTACAAGGCTGTTTCCATAATTCATGCATCTTTGGTTACGGAGGTTTATAATATGGTAAATAGAGCATGAAAAGCCAAATTGAAAGTTGGAATTTGTACTCCTGATGACCTGATTGATAGAACTCAGCACACAATGAGCAGCAATAAAACAGTTGTTAAGTCAATTGCAGCATCAATCAGAAGTATTTTTAGTATTTGGTTCTTTTGAAAAACAGAATGAATCCATATTAATAATTAAAATAAAGCATGAGTAAGAAATTGTTTTACACATTTGATATTACCTTCTACTTTCATTTTTCACATATGACAGTTGCCTTATCAGTGCATTAGAAAATGGTTTTCCCTGCCACACATTTCCAGTTCCACAACTTATGGTAATTGTATCAAACTGTTGGTAATCAAGCAATGGGTGGTTACATTAGATCTTTCTTTGTTTGATGACACACTAATTGTACTTTGTGCTGCCTTGGGTTTGTAGAGTATGGTTTGTTTACACTGCCTACTACCTCCATTGCAAACAGAGTGTGCACAGCAAAATGTTGATTTAACGTGGTTTTGTGTTTTGAAATGAAGCATGTGGGTGTAACTATTTTTGTAGTGCCTTGGTAAAATCATCAAAAATCTTACCACCAGTAGTTCAGTATAATGAGTTATAGTGGTCTTGAAATCCTTAACCAGAAATTTACTGTATATGTCTAAAAATGTCTTGATAACTTCTTGTAGTATTTTTTGTTTATTCATCTATCATAGAAATACTTTGTGCATATTGTTTGGTTTTGATAGTATTTATCAGATTTAGCATGTCCTGTGGATAGACACAATCACACTCATGTGCTGAGCTGGTTATTAAGTCATGCAGTTAGCTTGGAATTTTCAGAAAATGGTGAGTACATGACATGATTTTTTATACATAATCAAATTTGGTTACTGTGATCGTTATTGCTGTCTCATTATGTGACATGACATGGAATAACACGCCATGATTTGAGATGCCTTGACATATATGCAGGTGTGAACAATGGATATTTAAAAAGTTTGATAATGATAACAGCAATCATTATGATGATGATTATGGTGATGATAGTAAGGATGATAATGATGAGGGGGGTTATGATCATTGTGGTTATTTTAGTGGTGATGACGATGATATAAGGATGATGGTTATAGAAATGTTTATTGCTTATATACCTGCCTACCCTCTGCTCCTTGTATCCCTGTCTTACAGTTGGATTTGGGCAGTTGTTGAAAGTAACATCAAACTTAGACGTGGCATGATTTTCCATTTATTAAGTGGAACCAGTATTGCACAAGAGAAATTTTTGTCTGGTCACTGTTACAGTTACTCATGATTGTATGTTTTCAATCCTTACTTCAGATCTTTTTGCACCCTGTTCAGTTATTTGTGTTTGATGTGTGTGTCGATGTTGTCTGTGTGCTAAATTTTGGTCACGTAACTACTTGAATAGCATATATTGTGTTGTTGCCATTCAGATGGCACTGCAGTGGTTGCACGTCACTACTGACTTTGGTACTGCTATATTGGTTCCCCTTTTAAAAGGTATTACTGTCGAGACATCCACATAGATTAAAGTGACCAGAAATGGATGAGTGTTCTATACTGGTTTTTCTCAGGTTCTTTAAAATAGATGAAGTCTTTTTGTAATTGCTAATTTGGTAACACCATTATGTATGTTGGAAGTGATAGTAGATAGCAGAAGGCCTCATTGTTCCATGAAAGACTCATGATTGGGTTTGGTATCTACTTAGCTGAAGAATTTAGAAAGAAGCATGAAGAAAGACTCAAGAGGAAAGAGGGGCTAAGTCAAACCGAGAATCATCTGGACACAGATTTTCTTGGTGCAATAACAAGTAGGTTGTTTGTAACTATTATTGTTGATTTAGTAGCAGAATTAACTAATTTATTTAGTTTGTGCAAACATATGTCTGATGATGGGCAAAGTGTAGTGCATCTTGAGCTTGTTGATGTCTTTTACTAAATAGGTAGCTTGTTGTAAACACTAGGCTGTATTAAATGATTTGCTAACATTTTATCATTTGTTCTTGAAGTTCCTTTCATTTTGTAAGTTTATTTATGTGAAGGACATTGTAGTATCATTGGATAATACGAGGCTGCATTAAATTATTTAGTAATATTATATCAATAGCTCTTAGAGTTACTTTTATTTTGTAAATTTATTTATGTAAAGGAAGACTTTGTAGTATCATTGGAAAACTAGTAATAATTTTTTACTCAAAGTGATTAAAGGTTGGTTTCCTTAATTAATATCTTGCTCTTTGTTAGGTGAGCATCCCGACCTTAAAGCAGGAATAGCATCATTATCAAAGGTGTTGTCATTACCACATCATCATGATCATATAGTTGTACTTCAGGTATGAAATTTCTATTCTGGTTGTCATGTACTTATACTTTAGAATAGACCTGAGTAACAGGCCCTAATCCACAGGAGGGTCCACCCAAGCAACTGGACCAGCACATATGATACTAAAAGGACTGCTAGAGGAATTGGAGGGCTTCACCTGGAATGTTATTGGTCTAGCAGAAACTAAGCGACAAGGAGAAGGTAGAACAGTACTCAGAGATGGAGCATGGCTATATAACTGTGGAAGAGATGAGACTGATCAGGAGGCAAAGGGAATGAGATTCCTAATCCGTCCCAAATTTACCAAATTTACATAGGAAATGTCAATGAAAAATTCCAATAAGACTAGTATCATCCACTCTCAGAACTAACCTGTCAATTGCTAGCACAATGTATTAAAAGAAACAATCAAGATATCCTTCACCAACATTTTGAAATAATAGCTAACGGATCCAGGAAGAAGCAACTAAATTGGGAAAAGCAAAAGAAAAAGCAAAGACAGGAGAAAAGAGACAAATGGAAACGCTGAATGAGAAACGAAAGCAGCTAAAGAAAGAACAGGAGAGAGACAACACAAAAAGAATTGAGGAAACAGAAACTGTTAAACTTCTCCACAAGAAAAGACGAGAATAACACTGACAAAGAAATACAAAGTTGGTACAAGAAACACCAGAGGAAGCTAGAGGCCCTAGATTTATTGAAAAGAAAACAGCGCAAAAGCAACGCATATGTTAGCTTAAGGACAAAGAGGGTATTTTGAAAAGCAACCGAGGAGACATACTAGCCATATGTGCAGATTTTTATCAAGATCTGTAGAGCTCAAGAATATCAGTGGAAACTGAATGTCTAGAGTTAAATCCTGAAAAACTCACAAAACTCTTCAACAAAATAATTGAACAACAAAGCATACTGGACAAATGGAGAAACGCTGTAGTAATCCTGCTTTATAAGAAAGGTGGTAAGGAAGGCATTAAGAATTTTTACCTTATCTGCCGTACATCTATAAAACTTACACAAAACGCCTCCAAAACAGACTTACAAAGAACCTTGACAACAACTAGCCAAGAGAAAAAGCTTGATTTAGGAAAGGCTTTTCTACACTTGACCACATCCACACCATCATCCAAGTGGTTGAAAAAGCACTGGAGTATAAGTTAGAAATTTGTCGGATTTATTGACTATGAAAACTGGATGGAGCAAGCAAAGCCATAGGGCTAAAAATCCACAAAGGTAAGACAGAGTATATGACAAACAATATGAGCAACAAAATTGTAAAAAGAGGAACCGACGTGGTAGAAAGGGTGGAAGAGTACAAATAGTCAAGGACAACCATCACCCTACGCAACAACAGTAAGGGAGAATTAGGCCTAAGAACTCAGTTGGCCTGGAAGGCTTTTAGAAACCTCAGTTTTATTTTTAAAAACTCTGACATACTTATTGGTGTGAACAGTAGACCTTTCAGCCAAGCTAACCTATGGTTCAGAAACTTGGGTGCTTACAAGATCAGATGAGAGAAAGTTGCTTTCTACACAACAACATAATTCTCTTGCACAAAGTAACAAACGTCAGAGGACAAGAGGAAGGCAACTGTGGACAGCCAACATGACCACTTGAGTGAAAGACGAGGTGGGAAAAGCCATATGATAATGGATTGTGGAAACAGAGTTTGTTGTGACGACAGCATCCAAACGTAGTGTGTTGCATCATAATGCTGTTCGTTTATTTAGTTTGTACTTCTCTACTATAGGTGCGGCCAAACGACAATTATTTATGCATACGAAAACGTGCTATAGTTTTCTGTATTTCTTTTCTTTTTGTATACGTTGTCGCGACCATACAATACCCTGGCCCTGTGTCGAATGCCGCTAATGTAGCTAAAGCTGTAAAGTTCTTATTTTTATATAGATTCAAATACAATCTTGAGATAGTTAGCTTTTCACGAACAGATATAAACAACTCTGCCCCGACAGGATTTTGTTGCTCATCACACTCCCTTTGTTTTCAAAATTTAAATCAAAATTTTATGTATTTTTGTGATGAGGTGGGGGAGGTGACTTGGTTAGTGGAGGCGAGTGTTCTCCGAGTGCTTATTTATACCTCCGGAATTCGATAGGCTGTGATATCGTGAAGATAAGTAAAAGTAGCACTTTTAAAATCAAACCAGGTTTTCCAGTCTTCAAAGCAACCGATACGCTTGATCTAGCTCGACAGTAAAATTCAAGAATGATTTTTTTTGCGCATGGAAAAGAACGCTTACTATTTCAGAAAGAACATTTTAGGATAATTAAGAAGCACGTAAACATGGCCCTATGAAGCCACCGCCGTTTTGCAACTTGTTAACTATATTTTATAGTGTATTCTGTGTGAGTTTAAAAGGACGTGGTGTACATCAAAGTGTACATGAAAGAACATTACATTCAAAATATTTCTGTCTTATTTGCACTTATCGTGCAGATATATTGAGTCATTTTGTAACTTAAGACGGACGCCAACTAAAATAGAACTAAAAATCAGGGATGCAAACTCGTCACTTCAAAATTTGCAGAACTTTTCGCGGGCTGTACAAATTTGGCAAAATACGCTTATTTATTAATTGTAAATTAGGTCAGTTCCCCTTAGGAGGACGACGGAGGAAATGAAATTTACGGAAAATTTCTATCGCTGTTGACATAGTTATGATAAACACCTTTCTCTTATTATATTTACAGTACACCATTGATTTGATCTTTTTTAGCAATTTCGATTATCCCTTCCTTAGGCCATTCAGAAACTCATTCATGAACAACTTTCAGAAGATGCCATAGCATTGGCAAAGCAAGGAAGCAATCCGAAGGTAAAAAAATACTCGTAGCTGCTCTAATGGAGCTCTCACGTGCTCGATTATGGAATGACGTATGAAATGAAAGTGCAGTTACCTCCCGCAATAGCCCTTGTCCTGCTTCATCTCCGTCATCCTTTCACTAAACTAAGTACAAAGATGTCAAAATTGGCCTGCAAAACGACCATGATTACTTCAGTTGCAGGCAGAAGTGTTTGTGAGCCCTACACCTTTCCCTATTGTGTCTTAAGGGGATGATTTTGTCCGTAGGTTTTTCCTTCTTTACAAACAGTTGCAGGTAAGAAGGGATGCCCATGTCTCAAAAGTTTGGTTTTCCACTCTCTTTCATTCTCTTTCTCACCTCCTTCCTTCTTTAACACTTTTAACTCTTGTGCTAATACCAGTAGTCTAGGCACAAGTGAGCGCAATGACTCAAATCTCTCGAGTTTCGAGTCTTCAGTAGAGGCTGAATTCTTGTTTTTTACAACTTACGTTTTCTTGTTTGTTTTTTGTAGCAAAAGGGAAAACCTCGCGAGGGAGATTTCATACCCGTCAAAGATGTCAATTTAGGATTTGAAACTAATGGTACGTATGACATTATTGATAATGTTGTTGTAAAATGTCGTGCTATTTCTTGTTTTTCTTAGTTTGCCATTTATTATCAATTTTCCATTTTTCCGTAAATTCTTTTTTTCTTTCCTCAGATTCAGCTATAAACGAAGCTTCAAAAATTGTTCGTCTTTTACATCTACGTGAATTACGAGATCTACAAACACTCGTCAACAAAGCAATTGTATCTGCACAGACGGTTACTGCTAATCCCAAAACAGACGAATCCCTGGGAAGAGTTGGAAGATGATCAAATTGTTAGCAATTATGTGGCTTGTTGTTTTAAATAAAGTACCTAGGATCTTAACATTGATTAAAGAAATTCTAATTTCCACACAGTAGACGTTTTATTCCATTTGTAGTCCAAGTTTCCTTTGTTCCAAGGCAGATCTCGTAACGGTTAATATTGCATCCTCTCATGCAATGTTTGCATGCGTTTTGCTTGTAAGACATGTTGACTGTAGTAACCTGTTCCATGTATATGACAATTGGCAACCAAAATTTGTTCACTAGTGTTTATATTCCTGTACAAGCCCTCTTCCGTCTCAATAAGACCAAAACTGAGCACGTAAACCTACGCAAATCTTACAGCGAATATGTGATCACATCACTCAGTAGTAAAACAGGTTGACGACTACCGGAAATCTATATATCTTCATCTCAGAAAGGTTTCAAATAAGACTGGCAATGACCAGGTCAGCTCCCTATGACACGCACGAGATTTGGAATTTCCGGCTTGACAAAAATCGCAAAATCAAGATATTTAGGGCCGATCCTCCTTTATAGCTAAGAAACTTGGACCTTTTTCAACCTTTTTCAAGAAGATAGAGAACTGACTTGTTGGCACTTGCATCCGCTTTCAAAATCTCTTATGGAAGAGAATCCCTCTACGTCATAGCTCTGCGGCAGCCTTACTCGCATTTCTTCTAGAAGAGTTTGCAGGTCATTGCTTTCGAGGTAGCAACTAGGTTATATCGTCTCATCTCTTTGTGGAATTCTTTCCATAAAGACAGAAAATTATCATACAGATACATTTATCAAAAAGCAAGAACTGAGAATAGCAATGCAGAACCGGGAAACCTGGGGTGTTGCTATGATATGAATCATCTCGACCGCGGTCGAAAAATAATGGTTCTTGCATGTACTTCTTGGAGACGCCCTTAAAAATGCTTTGAAAGACTTGTAGGCTCAAAACACTTTTACTAGTACGCGTATGTACGCTCTTATCCAGACAATCCCCTCTATGATTAGATAACCCACAAGCTGAAAGCCAACAGGGCAGTCTGAACCTCTGTAACGGTACGAGGCATGCGCAACCTCGGTCTATTTTTGTGGTTTTCAATCACTTCAGTGTCTACTTCACAAATAATTGGTCGTGCTGGGAGCATCAGCTTTGAAACCATGATTATGAAGACCCAGCTGGTTCAGGCAGGTGACAAGAGTGGATGACTGAGAAGATCCCTGGGGATATACCAAGCCATAAAAGAAGAAAGTCGGCCGCCTCCATAAACCATTTCTAGGAGAGCCTTGGAGCTAGCCGAAGCTTGGATGCAATAAAATATGCCTGCACAAATAGGTTGGCCTGATTTAGCATAAATCATACCTTAGCATCGCAATGGTCACTGCGAGGTACCCAAACTTACTTGCGTGGAGAAAACTTTCGTAATGCCGTGTGGCTAGTATACGACTGATTAAATATAAAATTGGTAACTTTACCATCCTGTTGAAGAGAACGACCAATCCGCAAAGTTTCTACCAACAAGGTTTTTGCCACGTGATAGAGGCTTGTACCCCTCAAGGATCGGCACCTGGCGCCATATGCGGGTCCACCTCTAGCGGCACAAATTTTCTTGAGGAAAGTGGCCAAAATGCATGGTGACAAAAGAAGAGTTAATGCAGAGCGCGGTTTAGCTATTCAGAGAGTTTCAGAAAAGGTAGGTGAAAAAGTGCATAAACCATGACGTATGTGAAAAACAATGCACGAAACGTGAAAACTGTCCGGGAGGAGGCCCGTGATCTAGATAGTTGTAAGGAAACTAGGGAATTCAATCGAAGCGGTTACACACTTTCTCCTATAGCCCCCAGACAAACAGACAATATATAGTGACGGAGCTGGCCTGTTCTGTTTGAACTCAGGCATTTGCCACATTGAAGTACTACCAAACGATTCTAAGTTATTGATTTACATCATGAAATTGACGTATGAAAGAAACAATTACAATTTCACTATCGTTGTTAGAAGACGACGAGCCCATTCTACAAGGTGTCAGAAAATTCCAAGTTATATCCGACTTGTTCATGAGTCATTAATGTCCTCTTAAAGCTTTTGTTTACATTGATACTGCTATATGTATTTTGAGATACCTGCTGTAGACCGAGTAATTAGTGCGGTGAAACTCACAGTATATTGGTGAGATATGCGGACTGAAGCATAGCTTCACGGGTTTCTTATAAGCAAAAGAGCAAAACTAACCGATACATTAATACTCTGCATTACGCAAGAAGCGAAAAAAAATCATCTGTTGGTGCCTCATTGAAGGAACAAACATGCAATGAGGGACTTTGATCAAAAATACAACTACCATGAAATAAAATAACCAAGAACAGGATACAACACTACTAGAATGTTAACACGCCATATAGATTTTTTACCATAACGTCACAATTTGCAATAACAATGTTATCATGAAAATGTGCTGTCAAACAAATTACACCTTAGCCATTGACTATACCTCCCGTGTCCAACCATCTAACCAACAAATGCAAACATCAACTAAACAGACTCAGGATGGTAGCTTCTCTATATCCAAGGAGTTCCGTTCCACCAAATAATGTCCAGAAATAATGTACCTTCTCGACTCGTATAATATCAATATTGATGAACACAAAAAAATACGCCTACGTTTTATTTTGCTATAGTCAAATAAATGCACAAAACAAAGGAGTGTAGCAGAATTAGAGGCAATGTCTAACATCAAAAACTTAAACAGGCTTCTTCAAACTTTATGTGGCAATCATTTTTGCAATGTGTTATCAATGTTAAACTCGCAATTTCATTAAAAAACCAGTTCGCTACAATTACTACGTCAAGCATCAAATTTTCTATGAGGGTAAATAAACGAGACCCAACAAAATAAAACGTTAGTTCTATTATGTACTAAGCTACTTTGCATAACATTAAACCAACTTACCGAATACTCGTAGAAGTCTAAAAGAGAGAACCATCCTTCACATCCTAACTTACTCTGCTACGTGTTAAGCAACATACAGCTGTATGACAAATACAGAATATTTTGTTACAGTTGCTAATCAGACACAAAAGAGCAAGCTAATTGCTTCTTCATCGAAGCACTTCTAAATCCACAGCCTGTACTTCCAGACACTGATTTTTACAGATAAAGATATTCGGTTATAAGTCACAACACATACTGAAATAGCAAAGCAAGTTTTGCAACAATAGTCCCTAAGAATGGCATTATCTAAAAGTCAGGCATCCCAAAGGAAGACTGCATTACAGGGCATCAAAACGTTGTATTAAGCATGTTACAGAGAGCACTCAAGCTTTTACTCAAAAAGATTCGATGGTAACCACATACATCCTGATCGATCCATTTACTAATTGAAAATGCAACTAAATAACTTTACATATGTTACTGCTCAATTAATTTTTTGGCAATGAAGAATCTCCTTAGGTAAAATATTTGCCAAGCAGCAAGTCCAATCAAACAAAGCATAGAAAAGACACTGAAAAACAGCACTCGGTCACTTGTTGATTCTAGAAAAGGAAAACAATCACAAATAACATCAACATTGAATCAAACTAAATCAACTTGGTCTCCGATAATAAGTTAAAACCAAACATTTCCTGGATGATATCACATCTTCAAGAAACAAAAAAAGTAACAAAGCCACATATTCAGTACAAAGCTGTGACACCAGCACTTTATTACATGTACGTATACCAACTAACGTAGTGGCACAGCCTAATGCCATTGCTATCGATTTTCAGATGTTTAGCCTATACCTCCACCACTAAATGCACTCAATACAATGGCATAATTACTACATGAATATGTTTATATTCTAATTCTGAGTTTACTGTTAGACCCTGTCTGTGGCACTTCAAAGCAAATAAACCTAAACTTACATAGCCAATCCTCATACATAATACCACCTACAAATGTACAGTTTCAAAATTTATAAAATATGATCTCCTGCATCTTCAAGGTCATCACTGCAAGCATTCTGTGGAACAAATACAAGTGGATATTCCTTTACCTGATTCCCTTCACAAAATACAGGACACTGTTAATGTAGCTGGAGCCTTACCATTTGTATCTCGCATTTCCTCTTCCCTAGCTCTCATGTAAGCAAAGTCATTAACAATTGCCTCAGACAGATCTTCTAACTTCTTCAATTCAACCTCCATTGGCTTTAACTTTTCAGTTTTAGCTATCTGTAACAAACAGGAGATAAAACAAAAAGGTTACTAAGTGGCAGTTGAGATAACACACACACACACATATATATATAGTTTCTGAAGAAGAATTATTTGAAACGTTAAAAAGTGTTTATTTCTTGTAATTTATATATATTTAATAAACATGGATG
>JANTCA010091387.1:0-13188 GCA_024741275.1 Chironex yamaguchii
TTTTGCAACTTACAAATAAGCAACTTGTAAACAGTGTGGATTCATGTTTTGGGAACTAAGTGCCTGGCATGAGAAATCCTCTTTTTTCTTTCTTTCTTTCATTGTCTCTTTTTATGTCGTTTTGTCAAAACACTTTGACATCTTCAGAAAAGTACACAGTTTTCCACATTGATAACTCAAGAACTAATTTTTGATGCCAGAGGACAAAAAAGGACAAACGATTAAAACGGAAAATCGTTAAGAGCACAGGTCCTATTTGGAGATTCTTCCATCTGATCATTACCAGTATTAATAGAATACAAGGAGGACAAAAAAGATTTGGAAATTGTCCATATCGTTGAGAGAGGAAAGCCTGGTAATAAGCACTAGTCATAGTTGTTTTTGCCAGTTTTACAGGCAAATATTTCAAGCAACTGATTACTCCTGTGTTAAAGTCTTTGTATGGGCAGTACGCACGCTGACTGTTAGACGAGAAACTAGTCTGTTGAAGTGAGAATTCTGATAACTTTCACATTACACAACGTCTGGAGCTCTGGCACATAAGGTGATTGTTTCCCCACTGTACCATCTATTATCTGAAAACTGACAATAGAAGTGATCCAATTGGATCCTTTTACATATCTATAGCTTACCTCGGATAGAGAGATTATGTAGGGATGCATTGCGTGATGTTACTCACATAAATAATCTATTACGGCATATTTCGAGAGGGATCGCTTGAGGGATTCAGTAATGTACAGAGGTTGACACTTAAGTCGCTCAGTCTTGTTAGCCCAATGTATATACATGTAGACTGATACGCTGCTGGCATTTTGGATTCAGTTTGATAGTCATGCTGTTTTCGAGATTTTCGTGCAGCCCATTTTTCAAACTCCCAGAATTTCTAACTTCCGTCTATATTCCTTAAACCTGTTTTAATACCTGAGTAATTCCAGTACCCGTGCAATTTCAGTTTTCCTCGACGAAAAAAACTT
This sequence comes from Chironex yamaguchii, assembly GCA_024741275.1. Lineage (NCBI taxonomy): Eukaryota > Metazoa > Cnidaria > Cubozoa > Chirodropida > Chirodropidae > Chironex > Chironex yamaguchii. The sequence goes on from JANTCA010091387.1 coordinate 975, forward strand.
ATTAGTAAGCCTGCTCCTTTCAGGAGTATTGGTTAATTTCATTAAATACACCATTTACATGCTGAAACAGCTTAAGACACCGAACTTGAGTACTTCTGTGTTTGGCAGCATCGAAGGAAAAACTTGCTGTGAATGAATCAAACGCGTTTTCATATGCTGAAAAGTCAACAAATGTGGAAAATTCCTTTCAATGAGCTTCCTGCTGGCTTTCATATATTGCAAAGCTAATCTCGGATTCTATCTTCCTCCTCAGTTATTTGCATGTAGTGAACTCTGGCAAATATTCATTTGACCCCTGCGACTTTTATGTTTGTGATAAAACACTTGATATCATACAACCGAATAATTATTCCATGTTTCCCAAGAATTGTCAATTTTAAGTCAATGAAACGTGAAATAAAAATGTCCACATCATAAGTCTTATCCTGAATCCATCCCGTCTCCGTCAACGTCGACTAGCGTACTTTCCCCAACATTTGGTAAAATCACTTTTAATAGCTACAAACAGTTTGCGGAACTGAGGATGGTTTTATTTCATCGAATATATCTGTTGGTGAATCTCGACCCCTCTGATTCATTTTATAATACGACGAAAAAATACAACGAAAACTAATAGACAATCCTTTGCAGTTTTGTTTCTTACAAATTTATTCTTGAATTATTTCATCTAACTTCAGACAAGCAACATACAAGACTGAATTATTTTACACATGCAAGTAATTTTATATTCGGGGTTTTAATGCAGAAATTAGCTTATGACTCAAGCTTGTTATCACGCTGCTTTACTAAGGCAATTTCTAATGCGTAAAATTTCACAATGTTTTAATTCTTAACATGTGTTTTTTTATTTTAAATGCGGTAGTCAAATTTATACCCACGCATGGTTACTCAAGGCGCAATGGATTTCCCAACAATAACTAACCTAACCTGTTTTCTGTTAATAAGATCCAGTTTTGTAATGTTTAGACACAATCTGTGCCTCCAACTATTACAAGTGGCTAAATAATAACGAGAATCAGGTGGAAACGTAGAGACAAATCAAATGTTTCAGGCTTATTAGGGCCACTAGTTTATGTTACTTCATCTTGATCCTTTTAAGTGACCGGCTCTTCTTTATCTTGGAATCACTCTTGTTTCTCATTACAATTGATCTCTTGTGTTTGTTCGCTCTCATTCGTTTTAGATTTTGTTGATGATAGGATAGATGTCATTGTATTGTCCACAGTGACACCGTCTAAACCCTTTTGAAAAAAGAACCAATCAATTTGGTGTTTGCTATTGCAGCTTCTTCTTTTCGCCTTTTCTCAGCTCTTTTCTATGCTTTGGACTCATATCGACGCTTTTCACTTGCAGACGTAACAACTGAGTGAATTCTGTCCGAACCAAATCGTGTTTTTATCAAATGATTCTTTGTTGAGGATAAAAATTCAATTTACATACTGTGACTTTCAATTGGTGATCTAAATTCTAAACATTCATGAAAGCGGAAACATTAATGTTTAAGTGAGCTTTATCGTGACATGAGTCGAGTGCTTTTTATGAGCTTTTCATGTCATGATAAAGCTCCTGTCTATATGGTTTCCACTGAGTCCATAAAGTCAAGAAAAGAAAGTCTACGTGAGCTGTTAAGATGGTGTCAAGCATTACTGTTATGACTTAAGTTATGAGGAAGTTAGCTTTCGTGAATTCCTTAATTATAGAGCTTCCAAAAAGATTTCATTTCGGTGATTATAAGCAGATGAATGCATCCAGTGTTTTGTAAGCAAACACGAGTTAGTAAGGGTTTTGGGATGGCCTTAGGAAGCCTTTAAGCACAGTATGGCCAAAAAGCACATGATAAAAAAACTTTGTTGGAGGCCCCTCCGGGGCCCCTTTTGGTCGGGGGCTCTTAGTTTTTGAACTAAGGTGCCCTAAACTGCCTTACGCCACTGGGCACAGTATAACTTCGTATCCGAGATGAGACTCCAAATGGAGCCAAGCTTTTATGCTTGAATTTAAAGGAATCGTTTGTATGTGCTACTTGTTTATGACGGTTTTGCCCTGAATTACGGAATGGAAATCACTTTACCAGGTTCTTGCAGTACAGACAAGTAGAAAGTGATAAATAAACAGAAGAAATGAACAAACGTAATTAAGACTGAGCCCAGTCATTCGGAACAGCATAATTGCGAGGGAAATAATTTGATTCACTTAAGGCGTAGTAGTGAAACGATGAACTCTTCCTATCTATAAAGCATTCGTGTTGGGGCTTTAATGTAAGCAGACCGAAGGCTTTTCTCTGTTAATCGAAATAGTTTGGCAGCGCCTTCTTTAGCGTCTTTGAATCTGCCTTTATAAAATTTGATACGTCCAAAGTTTTGTGCTTTGCGCAGTGTCAGAGGAAAATAAGCTTTCCGTATGTTTTCGCTATGTTGTTACTATACTTCCGCTAGGTTTTAGCTATCCAACCCAATTTTAAAGTTCTTATCGTCAGAAAGAATTTCAAGATAGAATAAGTCTGTATCCAATAGATGCGTTTCTTTCCTAGTTATTTTTATGGCTATACAAGCATCATTCTGCAGGTACCTGCTTCATTTGAATTCAGCTAGAGCGTTTTTAGTTGCTCATCGTTATCATGATGCACTGGAAACGGAATACGTTGTAGGCTTATGCTAAGGTTTTCATGGGTTATGTTCATACTCCAAGCAACAACTGTACATCGGTTTGTAGACTGGAGCGGCTCCTGAAATATTGTAAGTTGACTGTACTGAAAGTTGGTAAGTCTACGAATAAAACTCGTGAAGATTATGTTGCTGCTAACTTATAGGTTTGGACTCTTGTCTTTTTATTATTCTTAAGCTAATACTTACTAATTGATGAGACATAAAGAGTGAGCCAACTGAATTGTAATATCTACCGTTGGAATCTTATCCCCTCTGATTTCAGAATTAAATTTTTTGGCTTTTTTGCCATAGAGAGAAGGACGCTAAATCAGAATCAAGCTTGCTGAAAAGAACTCCTGGACAGAGTTCGTGTTAATTTTTTGGCATTTGTCGTACGTGGCTATACTTTGAAACGGATTCCGACTCATACAATTTTCTTTCAGTCAGACGATGTTTTTGAAGTGTAGGTTAGTTTAAGAGCCTTTAAGTTAAGTTACCGTCAGTATTTTGTATAATATAATGCATCTATGATGTTTCACTTGAATACGATTGCATAATCTCTTGTTGTGACATCCTTACAGCCCTGCGAAGCAAATGGATGGTCCCTTGTTTTCTTACTTTGCTGACAATAATGGCATCTGATGAACAGCCCAGGAAAAAGCGTCAACAACCAGATGCGGATATTTTTGATGACCCTACATTTGATAACGAGGACATCAATAATACTATTCGCGATTTGCAAGACGAACTTAAACTGAGCTTGCAAGAGAAACGAGCGAGAGACAGAAAGAGAGCAATCACGTCCTTCTATCTTACAGAAACTGTTAATAACGATCGTGTCTTTAAAGCTTATTTTGAACTAGGCACCGCCTATTGCCGTTTGTTTCAATTTGACAAGGCAGAAGTGTGTTATCTTCGTCACCTAGAAATCGCGTCCGACAGGTCTTATCCGGAAAGGAAGCAGCAAATGGTAGCTCTTACAAATATCGGTTGTGTGCTGAAAAAAAATGGTGAGTACGAAGAAGCTTTGTTGACATATAAAGCTGCGCTGGATATTGCTGAAGAAATAGAAGATGTTCGAAGTCAATCAAGAATACTGAACAATATGGGTAGCGTTTACGAAGCTGTTTGTGACTTTGACTCGGCACTTGAATCGTATACTTTAAGGGCTCAGTTAGCTGACTCAATACGCGACACCGAAGCTCAGATTAAATCATATGCATGCCTTGGTGGTATATGTCATCTGAAAGGTGATCTTCGCAATAGCATTATGTATTACGAGAAAGTTGTCATCAATCTGAGAATGAAAATAGGTAAGCAGTTATTATTACCTCCGCCATTCCAAGAAGATATTGTTTTCATTACCGTTTGTTTGTTTGTTTGTTTGCTTGTTTGTTTGTTTCCTTGTCTGTTTCTTTGTTTGTTTGCTTGTTTGTTTTTTTGTTTGTTTGTTTGCTTGTTTGTTTGCTTGTTTGTTTGTTTTCTTGTTTGTTTGTTTGCTTGTTTGTTTTCTTGTTTGTTTGTTCGCTTGCTTGCTTGCTTGTTTGTTTGTTTGCTTGTTTGCTTGTTTGGTTATTTGTAACAGTTAGGCAGAGATTTCATACAATAAAAATCCATTTATGCAAGAAAAGATTTTACTCGGCAAACTTTCGAAATCTTCTTTGTTTGAATTTTTGTCGCAGTTCTTGCATTACAGACGCTCTCTGAGAGGACATTTGACTTGAGATCAGATGAACACGCCATGGTATCAGAGTAGCAACCTAATGCCCAACAAAGATTGAAACAAATTGTATAAATACGAAAATGATGAAATGATAGCATATCTGTTCATTTTCGGCGTAAGAAAATTGCTTGCTAATATTGAGAAAACAAAATACTGTCTTATTGCAGACCGGTGAAGAAAATGTCGTCTGCTGCCTCGCTTTCAGTGTTATTGACTCAGCAAATCCACGTAATCGGATCTGCTGACATTCATATACATTAATTTTTGTGATATAATTTGGCGCCAAACATGAACCAAGGTACACCAAATGCATCGTGTCTTTTGTTGAGAAAATTACTAGATTTATTGAAATATTTCGAACAAATCTATTAAAATGATTTCCTTTTAAACAAAGATAATTTTTTCTTGCCCTAATACGGCATTAATTGCAGTAAAATACGTTAATGACTAGGTTCTTGCACTTTAAGAATTTAGAGCGATGCGTCGTTTTCAGAACGAGACCGAAGCAATCCTGACGTCTAAGCTAAGGTTTCATTAAGTTCTCGTTCTCTTTGAAACATTGTCTTATTTGCACTTAATCAATTTCGTATTTGCTATTCTAGTCAAACAGCAAACGGATCAGAGCAAAGAGAATGAACGAAAAGAAGCCGACCAAGTTATTGAAGATCCTCAATATTATGACGAGGGTATTGTCAAAGAGAATAATGAAGGAAAGAAAGGGTTTTTCTTCGGCTTATTTGGATAATTGACATTCATTATGGACAGTCCATCGTCAAATCGTACGATTTTGGGCATTGCTGTTAGGAATAAGCTGTCATTTTTAACAAGACGTAGCAGAAGAGTACTGATTGTCCCATAAGATGTATGTACATAGAACCTCAATACGATGCAGTTGGATTTCTGGTATATTCCTTGGAAGTTCGTATCTACCTTGGTATAATCCAATGTGTGTCCAGGATTGTGTAAGTGGGAGTCAAAAATGATCATCAATTTCCGTTCCTGTGTGATGAGTGTGTCAAGTAGTGATGCCGTAGGTAGATACATAAAGTAGATAATGTTACTCAAGCCTTCTCTTAACCGGTGCTCAGAAAACGAGTTCTTACCCACTTGGAGTATGGGATATATATGTTCACCTCTAGCCCGCCCTCTCTCTCTACAGTAAAACAGTAGATTTGTGACAATTAACTTGTATGAATTTGAAGAGCATACATAATATCATGGTAATGAAAGTAAAGAGTAAATAACAAGGCGTAGACTTAAATAAGCAGATTTGAGGCTTTACTCAGCAGAACTATAACGAACACTAGTTGTCAACAATTAAAACTACAACACACTTTAGTTGTAAACAACGTGATGTGAAAAAGCAAAAACATGCATGGGATCACACCTTACCAATAACACAAAACTGAAATTGTCACTCATCTTCATTGCTATCATGACAACCATCATCATGCGTTACTTAAATTATAAGGAAGAATGTTTTAAGTTTTGCTTTCATCTGCTAAATGATGGTATAATCTACTTATGTGTTACATTAGCAGACACAAATAAAATCTCTGTTAAGTTAGAATATCATACATTACTTGTGAGCATTGAATCAAAATTGAATCAATTCTGCTTTAGATAGCTAAACTGGACTTGGAAAGAAGGAAATCCAACGTCTGACTTGAGTTTTGTAATTATTATGCGACATTGGTGTAAAATTTAGGAAAGGGAGCTTGGATATTTTGATGTATATGTTAATACAATGTAGAGACAATCATTAATCGTAATGTTTTAGATTTTGCTCTTACAAAACTACGGCTGGCCAGCTTAGAGCGTCTATCTGAAAAGCAGGTATTGTCCGTTGAGTCTGGTCCTTAGGTAAAGATTTATTTTTGGAGTTTTTTTTGCAAATAATACTGCAGATAGCAAGCGATAAAAGGCAGTCTTATAACTATATTTTTGAAATCGGAAATGTTCGTTGACTCCAGAAAAATTGAAACTTCTTTTCTGTTCCGATGCTGTAGAAACTCGCACTTCATACTAACAGTTTATGTTGAGATTAGTTGTGAAGGACCAAAACAATATATAACTTAAGTTGATTTCTCCTCGTGGAGACTGCATTAAGGCGAGAAAAAGTTACATCTCCAATTTTCAAAAAGGCAGCGAAGATACTACAATTAACAACTAAGTGATTTTATGTAAAATTTTTACCAAGCAGTCTACTTAGTCTTTATTGATAATGGTCTTGTCACACATTGTCAAATTTCTTGATCTACTTTGTCCTAGCAACTGCCCTTTACGACGACAAACGCTACCTGGAAGACCACTACTATCTCTACAAATTCGTCTAAAGGGCCAATCATGCTCCTTTCTCATCTCGAGCTTGAAGGGTAAAGTCAAATGCCTCGACTTTGGCATAAGGACCAAATATTTCCACATGACCGCTTGCTTATCCAAATTTTATTTCTGTAAACATTGTATTCATCTTAACAGTAAGTGTGTGTTTGAACCTCATATTCCAATGTCCTAAGTTGAAAAGGTCAACAGTCAATATTTAGTAAGAATAAGTGCGCATGGTCGAATCAGTTAAGGCATTTGATTGTCCGTATACGGAGCGAAGCTGTATCATATCATCACTCACTTAACCAGATCCTTAAGACGTTGTACGTAGCCGAACGCATACGGTTGTAGTTTTGTCGTTCATCTCTAGGAACAAGGCTCATACATCTATCGTGTCTGTAAATACGGTAGTCAAGGACTCCTGCAGTACGGGGCAGTGAGGGTGACCGAGCCCCTGCCTCTAGCTAACGGGGGCAGCTGGGGCAAGACTTGTCTTTTTTAGTAAACTTATAAGCCCATTGAAAAGCTCAAAATTTTTTATTTTACAATTCCTCAAAGAATAATAGAAGTGGCAAGATCAGTTCAGGTTTTGATATAATCAACGATCAACTAGTAAGCAAAGAATGCATGCAGCAAGTTGATGCATTGTTACTCGCTTACCTAACAATTTACTGTCTTCAGCCTGAGCAGAAAGAACATTTGGTGTCATGCGAAGATCAAAGTTTTGGATTCGTGTAAAACAGGAGCAAATCAGCTTAAATACATTATGTATGCTAATTTTCGTAAAGAAGAGACAACGTTGATATAGTGCAGACTGCACTGGAATTTGCTCAAGCGATTTTAGAAATATTCAAGTGTATGAGTCAGAAGAAAAAAGCATGTTTTGAATTGACTATTCACGTTTGTTCTGGTGCACTATTTACGAGAACAGTAACTTAAATTGCAAACTTTTAACACATAATCGCGTGTAATGGAAGTAGTGGCCCTTTGACCACGGCCCACAAGAGCATATTACTTCATGAATTTCAAGGGCGGCGTGAACTGACTCAGAAATACTTCCTACTTCAACACATGACTACTACGTCGAGACGTATTTCCTACCAATCAGAAAATGTTAAAACAAACGTTAAAGAAACTTATTAAAAAACTTTATAAGAGCTCGTTTTAACATGTTAATGCTGTTTACCTAACGCTTTTCCCCACCACTAGCACCTCTTAAATAGTTATTTTTTGACAATGTCTTATGGCGAGGATTTGATTTGAGGGCTTAAGAATTCTGTTATCATAAATTGTCACAAGGAAACATTTGCAGCCGTGATTTTAATCTTTTGCATAACACGAAGCCGCATCTGTAAGCACAGAGGCAGCATTCATAGCCAAAAAATGTATAGCGGTTGATGGATTATAATGAATACAGACACATTTGGCACATGCACCCTTTTCACACATTTGCTCCCCACTCCGCCCCCTTTTCATGTGCAGGGGTCGCTGAGGGTAGATACAGCCATTAACATTTTAAGGAGAATCTATGCAAACGCTTACTAACTGACCTATCTTACGAATAAAACGAGGTCATTTTGTTTCACGTTAAGGTCTTCTAACAGCACACTTTAGGTCCACGCCCATTCTCGTGTGCTTCACGTTTGACTGACTTTCGAGAGGATAAGTTAAATGGTCAACTCAGGGAATAGAGCATATACAAACAAGTACTACATACCAAGATTTAATCAGTATTTTTCACATAATGAATTGATTTTTATGCTTAATTGGTGTAGAAACATAGAAAAGAAAACTGACAGCTAAATATTTTCCATTGAATTGATATCGCTATAATATTTGATGGTCAACATCTGTCTTTCGCAACAAGGATCTTTATTTGTTTAAGAAAGAATAGAAAGTCAGCCTCCCAAAGCAGAATATTGTAATGACGTTTCTAACTTTCCATATCGTTAGTTCGAAAGCCAATATGTCTGCCTCAACTGACAATAAATCAACGTGAAGACGTACATGTCTAAAGGATGCAACGGACGATGTGGCTTGCGACTATTAGCGATCATCTTCATCTTCAAGAGGGTTGGAAGAAACGATGGAGCCCCATCGGTCCCTAGCAGCTCTGGCTGACAGCCGGTAGTTAAGGCCAGTCCATCCATGAGGTCTGTTGCAACCAACACCCCGTAGATAATGCGATATACATTCTAAAGCTAAGCTGGCTACGTCATGTTGCCCGCATGCCACCCGAACGCTTACGTGGCTCAACATGGCATAGTCGAAATCCGCTTGATGTGCACTGTACACGGAATGCCCAGAAGTTCACAAGGGACAGTATTGTGCATAAAAACCTGCTCTTCCTCAGGAACACTTACAGATCCGTGAATTGAGACGTGAATAGAAACGCACTATTGTGCATAAGAATTTGCTCTTCCTCAGCAACACTTACAGATCCGTGAATTGAGACGTGAATAGAAACGCACTATTGTGCATAAAAACCTGCTCTTCCTCAGAAGAACTTATGGATCCGTGAATTGAGTCGTGAATAGGAGCACTATCATGAAAGAACTTACTTCCGACAGAGTCAAATGGCGGAGAGTTTTGCAGGGACAGACTACAGCGGACATGTGACGTCAAGCTTTCGTGTCTGAACTCGAACTAGCTCGAACCAGTCTACTCCATGATGTTTGTAGACCACAATATTCTTGGTCGACCTCTCGGTCGCTGTCAATCTAGCCTTGCCTCTAGTAGCAATCTTACAATCTGTCGGCTATGACGATATGGTCAAAGGACGGCAGTTTCCATTTTCTGGGTTACTTTTAAAAGCTGTGCATGTGCTTTATTCTTTCCAGCTCCTCTTTGTTGATGATTCGTGCTGTCCACATCTCAAAAATTTCTTTGTGTATGTCTTTGACAATTTCCATGTGTGAGCATCAGATAAAAAGGTCCTCCAAACTTAACACTGCAGAATATATCTGGTTAATTGGGGGATAATTGAAGAAACAGCATGATGCTTAAACCATGTAAATTGGTTCTAATAAGTTATAAATGTGCAACGGTTATCCAGGGAAGAGAAAATGTTCCTAAATAAATGGATTAGTTTTAGTCGAGCATTGCCATTTGAGGCTTCTTTTTTACCTCTGGCTCAACAAGGACTCAGTGCAAGAGAGTGTTGTGCTGACGACCCAAAAGTGCTGCCATATCCAACAGAGGGATGAGGGGGACTGCACAGCAAATTTGAGCAGTTAAATTAGTTTTTACTGTTACGTTATGCCTTATCCAGTGTACAGCATACCAAAGGCGAGGAAAAGCTTCATGATTTCTCGGCTTACTGTCGCGTGTCTGCGGCTTTCTCCCTTAAAAATGTAGAAAAAATTATTAAGTGTGGCAAGTTCCTATTGCTTTTGGTAAACTTATGTTGTTTTTATAGAACGACTAGGGTTGCCAGATTGAAATTTGATTAAAATCTCAAATCGAGGCCTAAAAATCCCATAATTCAATAGTTTTCCTTAAAAGAATTCCCGATATTTTTTTTATGATTTGACGATGAAGTCGTTCATCCCCTCAACGACATTGCCCAAAGGATTTTCAAACTCATTATCTTGTTGAAAGTTGACCGACAAAAGAAATAGTGCTCCATATAATATTCTGATATTAACTGTAAGATAAAACATTTAAGTGAACTAAACAAATCCTCTGATATAAACGAACAAAACATGTAATCATTTCTTTATAAAATGGCAGTAAAGTAGTCAAGTAGTTTCTATTCGACATTTCATTCGCACTTCAAAGTCGTCGTCTGGGTTAACTTTATGTACTGATTGCGCAATAGATTTTCGACTACTTCATGGCTTCAAATGACGACTGAACATTTTTATAAACCGTTTTAAATCGTCAAAACACACAAGAGGCTAAAAACAATAAATCTCGCTACAACAGGAAATCATAAACGGATACGCGACTGACAAATTCCGTTCGCATGGGTGAATCTCTTACCGCGCCTACCAAGATGGAAAGTGCCACACGAGAAATTTTGTTCAAATTTTGACTTGTGGTGTTCAAAATGGCATTGTTCTATTGCCTTTCATGGAGTGTTCGTATGATATCAAAACATGTGTGAATCAAATGGGTTGCTTTAATCATCATATGACTATTTCCTTGGGAAATCCCGAGAATTTTCCCGAGATTTTTTTCCCCAAAAAAGTCCCGAGAAAAATCCCATCCACTACGAACATTCCCGAGATCTCGGGATAAAATCCTGCATCTGGCAACTCTGAAAAGGACATAAGTATTTATCGTGTGTTTATAAGTATTTATCGTGTGTTTATAAGTATTTATCGTGTGTTTATAAGTATTTATCGTAGTATTTATCGTGTGTTTATAAGTATTTATCGTGTGTTTATAGGTATTCATCCTGTGTTTATAAGTATTTATCGTGTGTTTATAAGTATTTATCGTAGTATTTATCGTGTGTTTATAAGTATTTATCATGTGTTTATAAGTATTTATCGTGTGCTTTCAAATTCTCGTTAGCTTTCAGTATCCTATCTGTTCGATGCGTTGTTTTTCAAAAAGCGACACTCGCCACGTTTTTAAGCTCGAGTTAAAGCACGTTGACGACTTCTTTGATATTGATTGTACAGGAACAAAACAAGAAGGTCATGTTTAATGGTAAGTGACTGCTAACAAGAATTAAATTGCACAATATCCTGTTTAAGAAAACAGACATTACTTTCGTTTCCAGTCTTACCTGGTAGGCCTCACTAACCAATTCACATCCTATCATTTGACATTGTATGGCACGTACAATTAGTTTTGTTATCATCAACAGATTAAACCAAACAGAATATTCTACTTTTGATGGGAACAAAAATGACACAAATTTATTACAAAATCCATCAAAATATCCCTAATTTGTTTTATTGGCTTTAGTAACTTTGGATACTACTACTGTCAATTATTACCTTTCTAACGCCTTAGTCTTGGGCGTACCTACGCGGTCATTGCGGAGCAATACCACCTCTTTTACACCTTCCAGGTACATTTTCATCGAGCTCCGCATATTTTTCTCTTATTAATGGTTTATATTCTCAACAGTACATAGTAAATATGAGAGAAAAATGTCTGAAAGACTAAAAAATATGCAAATCCTCACTACCTCATTTTATGACTTTAGTCTTCAAGAATTTGCTCCTTAATTGCTGTATGTCAACTATGTCAGTAGTTATATGGAAGAGCATTATGATCCAGTTATCGACGTGGTCAGTTTATAATTCTAATTGTCACATAGAACGTGGTCTCACAAGCGCACTCTACTTAAACCGAACGAGTGACAGTCATTGCACCGAGGCGACTGAGCCAGATTGAGAACTTCTGCACAATCCAAAAAACGTTACGCGAAGAACAAAATTAAACAGGGACACTAACTAATTTCTTAAAGCAGTACTTCTGTATATGTGTGAAGGATGAAGATGAATCCTTCTTAAATCTAACGGCTGACAACGGCAATGCGTAGAAACTCCCCAAAAAAGAACAA
>JANTCA010091388.1:0-13188 GCA_024741275.1 Chironex yamaguchii
CTGAGGAGTGTCAGACGAAAAAAGCTTTTAAGTATGATTTTAGCGCAATGTCGCAAATTTTCAAGGCGATTTTCATATCTGACAACATAGGGCAGGACTTATTGCGCTGGTAGACGAACACATTCCATCAACCTACACAAATGTCATTTATTAAAAAGTAACTCTTCAGTATATGTGTATCAGTAGGACTAATAATTCATGGCTCCTCAAATCATTACTTACGCGCTGAATACTTCAGAGAGATTGAAGCCACCTCCTCCACTTTGCTGTGCTCCAGGCGTGGGGCCTGCCGCCGACCCTGAGGCTGATGCTGAGGCTGATGCTGAAGCTGAGGCTGATACTGGCGCAGATGGCGACGACTCGGCCCCGGACCCACCACCTTGCATCATACCACCCATCAGATTGGCTACCCTATAATATCAATGGAACTAAATCATTTCACATGATAAACACGAGGATAACGGGAAATGACACATCAAGAGCTATTTTCATTATTTTGCCATACCCGAAAACCATAATTCGCACAACAACTTAAATATTTGTCAAGCAATCTGTTAGCTGTGTTGATATTTCTATATTTCTCACTAATCAAAAAACGCTCATGTCCTGATTTTCCCCTACTAACTTTTAACAAATGACTAACGGTTCTATAACATACTGGTATCTGCACTAAAATAAGACGAAACATGGAAAACGAGACTACATATTCTTCTTCACGGGGTGCTCATACTTTCTGCTTTGTTCTGCCTGGAATCAAGGAAAACTGGTAACGACTTTGACACATCATACTGAAAGTAGGTTCAAACTGACGATAATTCAATCCTAGATTTCTGAGACCAATGTCAGTTGAAGTCAAGTTGTTTGTAGAGCATATAACAATAGCTATGCTTTACAGCATTGAAAACCAAGGAAAGTTACTTATGAATACACGCAGTCAAAACTATATGAAAGATGCCACGCGTCAACAGCAACACGTGGACCAAATAAAACAAATATCAGACCAACGTACATAGACTGCATCTGAGGATTTGACATGAAATTCTGCGCCTAAAAAGACAATATTTAAAACCTTTGTTAAACCAAATAAAAGTTACCGCAGCAATCTTTTCTAACTCTCTTGCAGTGAAGAAAGAAAGGTATTGACATTGTGACATTTTATAGAAGGCTTTTAGAAAGTCTGATAAAATATAAATTTGTCATTTAACCGCACTTTTCAAGAACAAAACGATGTATCCGCGAAATTTCCACCTACAAGGTCTAAGCCACGTGACAGAATGGGAAATAGATAGTACATTGGACAAATTTAAGAGACATAAAGAGAACTGGTACCAAACCAGCATAGAGAGAACCAATCAGAACAGAGGTAAGCGCAATGATAGGGGTGAGAATAGATCTACGAAACGACGCTGAAAGTACCATGGCAATAAAGGAAAAATTTACACATGAATGAAAAATAAAGAAAATTGCAAAGCCTGTCTTTCGCTGTATGACGTAGTATACAAAAGTTTAGTGCTATGAGATTAGTAAAATAAGACAATTGTAGTTTTTATCGCCATTTGCAAAGGAGAACGATCCACTCGCGACATTTAGACCTACAAGGTCCTAGTTGTTCAACAGAATGAGAAGTAGATATTATATAAGATATAAACGTATAGCATTCGTATTTGCAAGGAGGACTGGGACAAAATTGACATACAAAGAACCAATAAGAAAAGAGACAAAGGACAAAGGACAATAATATATGTAGGAACAGATCTACAGAAAAAGAATATAAACACAAAGAAGGAAGAACTAAAGTAAAACCTATCGCGCCAAAAATATGAAGCAGCCTGGATGCAAGTGCCAATGAAAGTCACATTTATGTCCGTGAGGGTAAAGGGTTCCCAAAGTGTAGATAACTCGTGTCTCCGTCTATGGTGATGGTCTATAGTGTTGTAACAAACGACAGTGGACATACAAACAGTCATAACGTCGTGTCTATTCGTGCTGAAATGCAATGATACACGTGTATTACGATGGTGGGATACGTCTCCCAGCTTTTCATGGAAGCGCTCAGAATATCCATCCTTTGTTTCACCTACGCACAAAACGTCACAAAAACCTATGAAAATACATAACTTGCCGGGAAAAACTTCATTTTTTCCTGCTCAATGTACTTTCGTATTTTTTTTCAGTCTATAAGAATTTGCGGATTGTCAAAATACGCATGCTCGACATTGTGAACTGTACGAAAACGCATGCCACCAGCTACAATAGGACCTACAACATTTTGATGAAAGTTTATGATAAAGGTCTCAATTATAAAATTGCATTTTGGGTAACAAGGGGTAGGTATTTTCACTCCAAGTGGTAACATATTATTTTGTGACTGAAAACATTCATACTTCAAAACCGTTCACACGTTAGGATTAAATCCTACCTACACAATACATTGTGCCTCAATTTTTGAGCCCTGGCTCGCATTCTTGGTACGTCAACTGTGCGTCCAGTACAAAAGAATTCAATAAAAGCATACAAGAACTCCAATTTTTACAAACGACACAAGAGTCGGAAAGTTTCCGGAGAGGACGATGAAGTACAAATTAAATTACAGACGTATATCACAATAGTGCCTAGTCTTGACACTTCGAACAGATTTGGATACTGCAAGGCTAAGATAGAAAACATTGCCTACCATGTTCATCACGGCCGGGTTGGACAAAAGTGCACCAAAATCCAAACCTCCCAGATTCGGCATACCTGAAGGAGGCGAAGACAGTTCAAACATTAATCATTTTACTAGCTAAATAATATACATCGTCAGTGCGAGTTTGTACGACTACAAGGCCTGATATTTTTCAAACTCAAAGCAATTTTAACCCATCTTTTGCATACCTACTCCTGAGTTTTGGTTGACCACACGTAAAATTAAGCAACTTATCAATCAATCTATTAGTGAATACGTGGTGCAAGTATATAAATCGACAAATCAGCAAATTACAAAGTACACACACGAACAAAAAAGGAAAAAATAAGGACTACCAACGAAGGAATGAAGAAGGAAATGAACGAACCAAAAAATATATAAAACGGATGTACGAAGGCCAAACAGTACAGATGACGTAAAACACTATAGCACAAACATTTCCAAGAAGCCACATCCAACCGGCCCAGATTTTATGTTTGGTAAGTGTTCGTCTGGGTTAAGCTGTGTAGTACTGATGCACCCTTATTGGACTCAAAATGTGCTAAAGACAAAATCCATGTTCGCCTTTCATCTTATGCCACTCTGTCCTATTACAAATCAGCAGTGGATCCAGTGTGCATATATTTTTATTCTTATCAGCCAAATTTCTCAGAGAAAAGCAATTTATTTCACTAGAAACACTCCAAAGCTTCCCAGATTCTATGATTCATTTAAAGAGTTATTCGTATGTCCTTAACAGGTTGCAAGCACATCATGTTGTTTTCGCCTCATTCAACTTGCTTCATATGCTGTCTATGTCCTTAATGATGAAAGTATTGCGTTGAGAATCAGTGCGGGTATCACTTTCAGCCTGAAGTGTAAAACAGTGGACTGTAATTGATAGTCATCAAATTTGTGGTTCCTGTTTTATCTCGAAACAAATTGTTCAGGGCTCATTTGTTTGCTAAGGATACAGTCGGGTGTACTGGGTTGTACTCAAAAATAAAAGGCATTTTGTGTTTTGTCACAGAATCAATTGTTTAATCTTCTTTAGGATACACTCGTCTCCTTTCGACGAAAAGTCCATAATGACATTGACAGGCAAGGCTAACCCAAGCATGGTTTAGCGTGGTACCATAGCTACTTTTTAAACGAGGAATATTCTTCAGAGTGGACGTGGGCTAAGCTTCGGGGGGCATGAATGGGAGTGCAGACATCAAAACCTCTTAGAATACACTCGAAATTGGCCTGGAATCTGCTCCTGCAAATATATATTACGTACACACGGCATTGCCAAAATGTGCTGAACTCTTAACTATGCCTACTACAAACTGAAAAAATCAATGTACCAATAAAAGGATTACGTAAACAATTGCATAATTGTGCTGGACACTTCATGTTAAACCTATTGTGGCCTTAAAAACGATCGGAATCATTTTAGGCAGGTTACTGCTAAACTGTAATATGAATACAATAAGACGCACTCAGTTTCAAAGAATTAAATTCAAGTTTTCAAATGTTTTATATTTGCTTAAAATGCCAAGGAAAAAAAATCATAATACCACTACTGCAGGGTACACTAGTCAAATAAGAAAAGGCCTGATTCTGGTTTATCACAACGAAATGCTTGTGTACTGTGCCAATGCGTTCGAATTGCATCCAACTGTTGAAATTTCATAACTTCACACGCGACTGACCATCACAAGCAACATTAGACTTGTAGTCTCTTGACACTGAACTTGGTTGAAAACACCACAAAGAAGGTATGGTTGAAGACTGGGTTTAATGATCTGGGATTATGCACCACGGGTCAAAATGAAGAAATGTTTGGTCCCGTGATTTTTTTTTAAAAAAATTCAGGACCACAAAGAGATACGTTTTTCAACAGACGTAAGCTTCGAGTACCTGAACATTTCATTTTTGCATCCTTACATGTCTCAGATTTGCTGTTTCTAATAAATTAACAGTAATATTTTGCATTTAGACATGTTCCTCTTTAAAATTAAAACTTTTTCTATGGCTTTTTTCAATTTTTACTAGTTTTCAGTAATCACCAGCGTTATTTCGATCCTTGAGCCCACGACGATCTTTTCTGTACACCAGTAAGTAAATCTACACGTAAATTTCCTTTTGAGTTGAAAGGTCAGCTGTCTCAGTCAACAACATCCGTTTAAGTTTTAGTTTAACAGTTCCCATAACTCATTAATTATCTCTTGGAATATATTTTTGTGATTATTTATGGGGACTTGATAACAAAGTCATATAATGGCTATTCAATCTATGACGACCGTAAGGAAAATGCCTTGCACAAAAGTTAATCATAATACTGCATCACACAATTAAGAGTAACATTTCACCTGGGGGCACCTGGGGCTTTTCTCCAGTTGTCTCGTTTGCAGTACCTAGTTTTTCTTTGGCGATATCGAGGTTACTTTTATAGTTGACGTTTCCAGGTTCAAGCTGTAACGCCTAAGTAATATAAGTGAAGTACTGGTAGATACATAAATTAAAAATGGACGAAGGAATTGTTGTCTGAGATACTAACGTGTCACTACCATACACTGTAGGGAAATTGAAGTGAAGTTTTTAATCCTTTACTTCTACGAGACATTAAACTTGGAAAAAATGCTTACTGTGCCGAGTCAGAAATGAGGCAAAATCAGAATTATGAGGTATAGCCTGTCTAATCATTAGGCGGGAAGGTGCCATGATAACAAGCTCATCATAATTTTTGTAGGGGGACCATTTTCCCAATAAATTGCTCATTAAAGTTAAATGTACAAATTCCTTAAGTCTTCCTTAACGTTAAAGATACAACGATTGATGGCCAACTTCATCTACTAAACCATGACCATCAAATGTACATAATACAATGAAATGAAAATCCCCACAGGAACCATAATCTCTTTATCTTACTATCATGGGTGTTATGTTTCTGGTCAATGTACAGGTTCTACATGGGACTCAAATAGAAAAGCACTTGACTGAGGTACGCTAATAATTCAATGTGGTAAACAGCTATGTATAAGTGAGGCCATGCAGTTGAAAATATGTTGATGGATCGTTCTCATCTTCAAAAGGCGATGAAGTTGCAAATTTCGAATTTTAGTCGTTATATACTAGCCCTAACCTACTACATTATTGTGAATCACATGCACAGCTGTGTAAGCAATCTATATCAAAACTGTTTTAAAATCAATAAGCTTTTAGTAGGCGTGCACCCATTTCAACTCTTGATCTGTTGTAGATTCAAACGTGTAGAATCTAGTTTGTACATACCTCAACTAATGACCTAGATCATCGTGGTCATTTCATATAAACAGATTATGCTCTACAAAGTTAGAAAACCACATAGTGTTTGAGGGATCATCATTCTGTATGTAAGTTACAAAGAGTTGCTATATACTAGTTATTGCTATGCTCAAATCTCTCATTCTGTGAAAGTCATCTCTCATAATAATAAACATGATGAGATTCCATTTAATGTCCATTTTCCATGCCTGGATTAGCATGACGGATTTTTACGACTGAGGACCAAACAATCTTATTCTTACCTATTTCCTTAATGACTTCCTTTTCTTTGTGATCTTTTCGAGTTAATTTACTAATTAATACCCGACTCTTCCAATAAGGCTAAGCTTTTTTATTTTCTTTTGGTCTTTCTCAGTATTGTTTATGATTGGCTAGTTTCGATCCATTAGTCTCATAAAAAGGTTGCCATATATCTATATTTGATCCTATCATCGTCCTTTTCTGATCACTGCCATATTGCAAATTACTACGAACACAAGCCAGGTAGAGTCTATCTGTAGCTCTTAACATAAACCGTCTGATGGTTAACAAGGGCAATAACGCCATGCACTCTTAATCCTTGCTACAGCAGTACCACTTATACCTTCTCTGTTTTCTATTGTATTATAGAGGTAACAATGCTTTGGAATAATTTCTAAAAGCTGACTATTATAGACAAGTACAGAATATTCACCTGTCTCTTCATCTCTCTTCATTCTGTATTTTTACTTAAGGCTATCCTAGGTGATCAGGGAGTACCCTCACTGGTTACTTAGAAGAAAACTATTGGATCGAGACTATTGAGACTATAAAGCTAAAGGTTAAAAGATCACTTACTTTTTCATAATAATGCACTGCTTTACTGAAATTACCCATATTGAGATAAACAAATCTGACAAGATGGAAACAATTGAGAAATCACTCTGAAGTGCCATAAAAAAGTACTAAACATACAGCATAAAATACATATCATTCAAGTATGAAGAACAAAAAAGGACTACCTGGTCCCGGAGCAATCTAAATATTGCAAAACTAAGATTTATAACAAAGATAGAAGGGGTAGATATTGCACACCATTTATGATGCGGTTAAGTACTGACACGAAACTTCATATTTTACTTCATGACAAAGGAACAATTTTTAATACAGGTTAGGTAAGGTTATTCCCACTATCATGCCTGATCGTCGAAGTACTTCTATTTCTCCACGTTTTTCCTCCACAGCTCTCGTTGTTCCCCTTTTCTAATACAATCCTCAATAGTTTTCTTTGTCCACAATTTCAGATCACTTATCAGTTCCTTCTCTGTCTCCCTCTTCTTCTCATATCCTCAACTTCTTCATTCATGATGGTGTTTGCCAAAGTTCCTCTTCGTCAGGATATGTGACCAAACAATTGTAGTTTTCTTCTGCTTGCACTTTCTAATAATCTCTCCTCTTTACATACTAGCCTTTCAACTTCATTCAGCACACATTCAGTCGTTCCGTGGAATACTGACCTTTTGCGATAGGATTTCAATTCAAACATAATTGATTCTTTTTTCAATACTAGTTGTGACTGTCCAAGTCTAGCATCAATATAAGACTACTGATCTTACTAAGGAACGTAAAAGATCTAGCTTGAATTTCATTCTAATGTAACAACTATTCCAGATCTCCTATAATTTAGCCAGCTATGCAGTTCTGATTTTTGCCGTTTCACCTCTACTTCGTAGGTTGCCTCTGTATTAATTGTCGAGCACACATACTTAAAATTATTTACTGATTCCAACTCTGCTCCATTTAATTGGACCTTGATATCACTGTCTCCTTACTTTTCTTCTCCAGTCGTAATGATCTTATTCTTTTCAATGCTAACTTTCATTCTTTATCTAATTGCCCTAGAATCTAACAGGTTTGTCAACTCCGTAAGTTCTTTCTTGTTCCCAGCAATCAACCCGATTTCATCATCAAATCTTGGCTATGTTATTGCTTCTCCCATGAATTTTCACATTCCCACAAAACTTTAAAACAGCAACCATCATGATCTACTCCAGGAAGGTGTTGAATAATCCTGGTTATCATAAGCAACATAGTCACACACCAAAACCTGTCTTAAATCATTCCCACGAATCACTGTTGTTCATACCTGCACAACTACTTCTCTAATATACAATAGTTTAAGTAGGTCTACAACATAAACAGGTTGATAATGTTTCTTCATGCTGGCCCAGTCAGCTTTGCACCAAACACAATAGAATCCTTTTAAAAGTCAATGAAATTGTGATGCAATTCTTGTTCATGATCTCTGAACTTCCCAGAAAAAATTCTCACATTATCAGTTTAGCTTCGGTTTTCATGACACCCAGTTTGCTCCTCTGTGATTATTTGATTTGCAACATGCCTCCGTCTGTTAGTTACTTTCAGTATTATCTTGCTTGGATGACTTATAAGGCTTATAGTTTTACATGGCTTCTTCGGAAGGGCTTGAGTCAATTATGTTGGCCATTCACCGATCTCCTAGAACACATTTCAGATTTTGTTTAAGAAATCTGTCATCGTTACTCCACTACTGTTGAGCAGTTCTGATATTATATTGCCAACGCATGCTGTTTCACAATTTTTCAGGTGATTTAGAGTTTCTTCAATTTCACCCGACAGTATGTTAGCTTCTTTTCTTCGTTGTTTCTTCCTGGTCCTCCTTGCTCTTATAAGGTCATAACCTCTGCGTCTACCTGAATTGGTACAACTCTTTAGTATACTGTGTCTATGCCATTTCAATTTCCTTACTATAAGCGATCATATTTCCATTCTTATCCTTGACAGCAGACATATTGTTCTTTTCTCTCCCATTCGTTAAATCTTTAACAATTCTATACATTCGGCTTGCTTTTCTGTGCTCAAAATCTTCTTCCAGGTCACCATAATGCTTTTGGAGATATTCCTCCTTATCCTTTCTGATATGTTTCTTTCAATGGTTGCATATTGATAGTTTGATACTCTTCTTCACTGTCATTATTCTTTCAGACGTCGTTCCTCATCACCTTTCATTAAAATGTCGCTTGTCATCCAATCCTGACACTTCGTCTAAAGTATTGCAAGTACAGTATCAGCAGAACTGTTAACTACCTGAGTAGCTATATCATCTGTCAGTTCCTAAACACTCGCTTCCTCCAACTCAATTAACCGTGCAAATTTACCTCCAATCTTCGCACCAGGTGATGGTCATCCTCTGCAGAGTATGGATGCCATTTCACTCATCTAGGAACTGCTTTAAATTCTTTAAGGTGTCCAAACACTACTCGTATTAGATAGGACCAGTGAGGTTGATCATATCAGGTTGGGTTGCTGGTTTAGCTGCCAACCACTCGACCGTGATACAGGTTGTACTGGCTTACATGGTACCAGTAGCAGATTTAATCTGACCTGACGTACAAAGTCTTCATGAATCTCCGGTACACGCTTGATGACTGCTACGTTGATTGTTGTCTTAATACGTTTCTCCTGGCATATAATTGCATCCCAGGATTACCAGTATAGTGTTACATAAACTGAGACTAGAATGTCAAGATCACGTCACAAAGTCACAGTAAGGTTAAGTAGTTAGTTAATCTAAATACTTTTACTGCGACTATGTATCCAAATACCGACGAGGTCAGAATAAATCATAGGAATCATCAATCTTTTAGTGGCACATTTGAATTACAGATGACCATCCAAGAAGTGGTGGGTGAATTTTTGTAATCACTAGTAAAATTGCCATTTAATCTGTCCCATGTACCAAATCCTTTTAAGTACGGACTGATCTAAGACACTTTTTTGAAAAAGAATGTGTAGTTTTATTTTCCTCCCCTATTTCCTCCCCTATTTCAAAATATCTTGTACTTTATAAACTCTACTAAAACTACTACTATTTAATAACCTGCAAAAAGGGAGCTTGATACATGACTAATCAACAAAAACAATCCATAATTTTCTCAAACTCTAGTACGTTTGCCAAAATCAATTCAAGATTACATGACTTCCAAATTACCACAATAATAAATAATAATAATAATGATAATAATAACAACAATAAAGCGGCCATAAAACAAAGCAATATCAACAAACAGCAATGCCAGAGCATTTTTTCGAGGTAAATCCTGGATCACAGTTGTCTTCGTATGTAAATACACATTTTTTGACCAACAACTCACGCCCTAGCACACAGTCAACAATATATATCATAATCTCTCTACGGCCCCAGATTGACAGGGAATTGTACAGTAACAAAACAAATTGCAGGCTTCAAATTGATGTACTGATCCATATCTATGATCCAAAACATTTGATTACTTGGAATATGTTGAAATTAATATTGGTCACAGGAAAATGCCAAATACAAACCCTAGACGTCCATATGCTTTACTGTACAAAGGGTGCATCTTGATGGCCTCTTCACAATCTGCAATTGCATCTGTATTGTTGCCTATTTTTGTATACGCTGCTGCCCTACAAAAATTGCATAATATTTGTATTAACTATCAATAGAGTTGTCAAAGTTGAAAATATAAAATATGCACTCTCACAGCTAATTTTGAAGTACAGAATGATTCATTTATGAAGACCTTAATAATCTGAAAGAATAAGAGAGAAGTAGTACATCGATCATCTTTATACATATATGACGAGGACTGGACCCAAACAAGCACAGAAAGAACCAATCAGGCTGAGGCAGCGGGTAGTGCTCATAATGCTTATAGGTTATTAGAAGTTTTTGCCAAAAATTACTATCAAATGTAACAAATTACAAAAAAATCTATCCTCTGTATGGAGAGATTTTTTCAATTATTGTTTGCTGTGATGTAATAAAAATCATCGGCATCTCAATACTATCTTTTTGCCGAATCCTATATTCCTTGCATTCCTTGCCCATTGAAATGTTGGTTGCTCTCCATTCCTGGTCACACCATTTATCAGTCAGTTTTGATAATGAAAGCAGTGATAGAATTGACAGTTGCATTAAATTTGCCTCTGCTTACAATATAATTTTTGTTGTAAAAGATGCTAATGATAAAGTCATGCTAATTAATTCGTGAAAGTTAGCAGTGTGTCTATCAGTACTCTAACATTTGACATAGTAACGAAAAAGCCAAACCAAGATGTGCTGTCGATTGAAACTTTTGTGTTTATTGAAAATCTAAGAGAAAACACTGACAAAGACTCAGATAACCAGAAGTTGATTAGTTTTCAAAAATAGGCGCAACCAACAAAGTTATGGGGAAAGATCCTGAAAAACATGGTAGAGACAAAGGACAATAAACACAATGAAGACTTTATCTATGGAAAGACAAGGGAAGAAAAACGTTTTCCCATTCACAATATGAGGCATAATGCCTGACTACGTTGGTCATGGTTAACACCATAGATGCATTGGTCAAACAAGCCAAGGAGTCAGTAGCCATCTGATAGCTCACAACATCTTGAAACTGATGGCTATTTGGGCAGCACAATTTGCAAGATCTTAGCAAAGTGTATAAGACACAACAGGTCAGCCTCTACCTAACAAAGTAATAGGAGATCCAACATCAGTGAAAATACTCAGTTTAACTCATTCTAAAACGCGACATTTTTACTTGCCTTTGAATAAATCACTTAAGGCATCACGAAGCATTATATCACAATTGTATTCATTGCCAAAATCAACAACTCAGTGATGCAGCATGCTAGATACAAATTTTTATGACCTAGGTGGATGATCTTCAATGGATGATGTCAGAAATTTTGCTTCATAAACATATTTAGTATGACTTGGTATTACTCATTAACATAGGCTGATAATGTTGACTTTTAAAGACAGTAAACTGTGGTCGTAAAGAAAACACAACTGTCATGTTGTTTTACACAAAAACAATGGTAGGACAGCTGCACAGTGTAATGATAACCACTTTACTTGAACAATAATAATTATTATTTATTGAAACTTCCAAGTTGTTATCTTCTATTATCTCAAATACAAACAAATACTCTCACAAGTGGCATATTTGAAGTATATATGACATTAGTCAGACTTCTATTACAGTCATTACCAAGTTAAAAGTTCAGGACTAGTCCATTCCTTATCACGTCTACAGAGTATATATTATGAGGTCCTAATAATACATCCAATCATTTTTCTTATCAAATAGTCAGCATTTTCAACTTAAAACCTTTTTAACATCAACATAAACGATTTACTTTCACTACACATTCCTCCAAATACATTCATACTTAGGATGATGAAATTAACTTTGTAATCCTTCTACAAATCTTCACATAATTTTGAATATTTCCTTGATTTGTGATGACAGTTATATGCTAAATTTGTTTCAAAGCCAACTGTTAATTCCATAATGTCCAGACAATTTTTCTTTTTGATATAATGTAAACCACAATGGCAAGGGGACCCGCCCTGATATTAGAAGATAAAGAAAAGGAGAAGATCTGGATTTGCGATATGGCCTGTCCACAGCAACAAAATATCGCAACAAAGTGATTGGAAAAATTTACCAAGTATAGGCAACTCAACTTCAAAACAAGAGAGAAACGTGTGGGATACAAAGCTATGGTTGTGCCCTTGATAACTGGTGCCCTTGGTTGCAGAATGTGTCAAATCATGAAGGGCATGGGAAAGTTTTTTGATAGTAATGAGACCATAAAAAGACTATCTGTGAAATGCAGACAAGGATTCTTATGGACAGTGAGACCACGGCCAGAAAAGTGATATCTGGTCTCATTCAAGATACAGATGAATTATATTATTCTCTAGAATTTGCATTAATGGTATATTTCATAGCATTTTCTTTTGAGTAGTATATCTAATTCCAGCCTAAAGCTTAACTATTACTGACAAGTGACATACAGTCTCAATTCCATATAAAAGTTGAAAGTCATATTTCCATATGCTGTTCGTGTTGTGTCTTCAAGGGCTTACATGCCATTTATTCCTCAAACTTAAATTCCTACAGGTAGATTCTTGGTGCGACTGTTCATAATGTCAACTTGATTTTCATTTGTAACTAGCAAATTTTGGTAGTTATATTTTAGGGCTATTTTTTCTAGTAGCTTTGTCAAAATAGTAATAATAACAAATAATAATAATAACAATAATCGTAATATTAGTAATAATAATAATAATAATAATAATAATAATGAAAATAATTTTTTTTTAACTTTCAATTTATTATCTTCTATTGTCTCAAATACAAACAAATACTCTCACAAGTGGCATATTTGAA
>JANTCA010091389.1:0-13188 GCA_024741275.1 Chironex yamaguchii
TATATATGAAAGCAATGTATATTGTCAATTTTATAAAAACAAATGAGTGCTTGATTTATGAAATTTGCTTGTAATGCTTGTTTTATGTAATTCTTCAATTTGTTTGATGAAATATTTAATTGTGTAATGGTTACCACAGGAGGAAAATATTTGAGAGTTGTACGGATTGAAGTAGTGTGTGGATCTCAGATTAATAATTAGTAGAAAGATGATCAGTAAGTTTCAAATAAAATAAAAGTAGTTAATTTGATATCTAGTTATTCTAAATTGCAGAACAATATTCAGATGATTTAAATTTTTCTAAAGGGATAATCTATAATCGAGTCATATTGTTAAGAAGTAGTAACACTTTCATGTAAAAACATGCCGTTGTCACCAATAGAAAAGTTGATAAAGTTTTACTGACCTGGAATTGGCCCTGATGGTCTCGTCATATTTTCTGATTAGAAAGACGATTAGTTAGTATATTAGTAAATTGTTTTTTGATAATTGAAATTTGTGGTACCAATATTTCGGTATGAATGTACTTGAAATGCATTACTTGGTGCTTTGAAATTATGATGACATATGAGAAATGATGCATATGTGTGGAAATATGTCTTGCTCCACGTAGGCGTGTTTGCACCAAGACTGTAACAAATATCTGAATTGGACTGGCATTTCAGTGTTGGAGTACCTGATGTATTGCTTCTTTATTGATATGTAAACAAGGATGATAATAAGACATGAATGCAGTGATTGTTTATGTATTATATACCTTTCTACAAAATTATTTTCGTCTATTAAAAGATGTCAAGTTACTGTTATTATTATTATATTATTATTATGGTTTTCAAGATGACTTGCTATGTCCGTACATCGGTTTTCAAGATGACTTGATATGTCCGTACATTGGTTTTCAAGATGACTTGATATGTCCGTACATCGGTTTTCATGATGACTTGATATGTCCGTACATCGGTTTCCAAGATGACTTGATCTGTCTGTACATCAGCTTTTAATACGATTTTATCTATACGTTTCTTCATCTTTGGATTGTATTTGTGTTTTTGTATCATTCTCCTTTTCCTAATCATTGTTCTAATTATCCTCCTTTTCTTCATCAGCTTCTTAGTTATCCGACATCAATATGCTTGTCCTTTTACAGTGACTTCTGAGGCCAACTTTGCTGGTGACCCGTGATCTGTCCGTAACAGCATACAAAAACCTCTTGATTATTCTCGTTCTCCAGATATTAATGCTTATTATACTTCAGGAGTTTTCCTTATAACCATCATTGGCATTTGAGTTGTCCAATTCTTTTAATCAACATCAGACCCCTCATTTGGTTAGGTTTTATCCACTGGTCCTGCATTGCTTGTAGCTTAGTTGAGACACATAGACTCAAAATTATTAATATTAAAATTATTAATATTCATTCTTATAATGAATTTTAGCAGTATTGTTCTATTGTTTCAGAAGAATATGCAAAAGAAGAAGTCCTTTACACCACTTTAATGAAGATTTCAGCCGCTGGTTTCAAATATAGGGCTCCTTGTTTGGGTTATTAAGTAGCTACATACTAGAATTCATCTAGGTTCATTTTCTGCGAAAGATAGTTGTGAAAAGTGTACCAGCATTAACTGCATAGATAGTTGGAAAGGCAAAAATATTCTGGTTGTTACGACATCACTATTCAGAATCAAGATTTTGATTGAACGAAGATCAATACATGGTTTATTTTTTTTGTAAACATTCGTAAATGAATGTACCAATAATTAGATAAATGATACCATTTCATTACTTTTCCTGATGGAAATCACAGATGTTGCTTGTTGTCCCGTCAAAAATGCTACGAACAGTTACAAATATTGACAAATACTGATTTTGCTAACATATATGCGCAGATGCCATGAAATGTTTGGTTAAATTTTGAATTAAACTTGTTATAAATTGCAAATAGTTGGTCCGTTAGTGTTCATGGGAGAAGTCAAGGAATCTTCATATATGTTTTCGGCAAGAATAAATGCCCGTTTAAACTATTAATAAAGAGGGGATGAGCGGGAATGCCTGTCTCCTCAAAAGATATCACAAAACATTAAGTTCATCGGATTTCTTTAGACTCCCAAAATTTGCAAAAAAAGCATTTGTTTTGCAGTCTATGGAAGCACCATTCTAGTTTTCTTGTGCGTTCAGTCTTTTTCAAAAGGCTAATCTTCTTAGAATTTGTAATTGTAATATTCTGTTCATTTTAACTTTCTGCTGAATATATTGATGTGCTTAAAAAGTTCAATAATCACTATTTCTGTTGGCAGCCAATATTTGCTGCTCATTGAATATTATAATTGTTAATGTATACAATAGAGTATGATACTCTTTATTAATTACAAGACTAATCACCAATAGTACCATTTAATATCATAATATATACTTGATTCCATCTTATGTATAGAAATGGGCATAAATGGTTGCCTTGCAAGTGAAAAATATTGCTGCCTATAAGTATACATGCATACAAACAGACACCAAGTTTTGCGATAAAGTTGAAGCCAGTTTCAAATTAGTATTAGATCTGCACCTGCGCCTAGCTTTGACTTGAAGTTCATGTGGTTGATTACCATATTTCTGTTTTTCTTTTGTTCTCCAGTTATTCATAATGACTTCTTACAAAGTTGTTTTGACATTCTGTCTGGTTGACATAATGTCTTCACTTTGTCTGATCGACATAATGTCTGCACTTTGTCTGGTTGACATAATGTCTGCACTTTTTTGTTCGACATACTTTTAATAGCCTTTATTGTAATCCCATTCAAAAATATATTTTTCGTAGAATCCATCTTTTAAAGCAAATACTTACCCCACCCAGCTGCATCCAATTGAACTAAGTTGAACAATAAACACATTTAAAGTAACATTTATAAATTAATGTAGGCTCTCATGCCTGTAATTGGTGTTATGCATTTGCTTACATATTTAAAAATGTTTATTTGGTTTGGATTTTTTACTGAAATTTCATGCATTTGAAATATATATCGACGAAGAAGGTATTTCCTATGAAGAGTTCCTCTTGAACACATTGTTATAAAATAATGTTTTAGAAAGAGCTTGAGTTTTGAGCAAGAGTTTCCATTAAATCTTGTATGGAATATAAATAACATTTTAATTAAAGTATATTTTATTTAATATATAAATGCTTTTAATCTGCCAATTTCTCCTTCTGTTTTTTTACACAGGAACATGCAATGCTATTTCATTTCCCTTTCTCTCTTGAATCATTTGGCTCTGTTTACAGTGCTATCTACTCCATTTTCTAATACCAAAAACAGTGTCTTCTTTTAATACCAGTCTACCTGAATTTACAATATAAACGAACACTTACCTGAGTAACTGTGAGTGGCTTTAATATAGTTCACTAAGGGAACAAAAACCAACAATTAGAGAAAACATTGTCAGTAAATATTGTATTCCGATTGGAATAAATCAGTTGAAAAGGTTTAGGATAGGAGAATATAAAACGTTTAAGCTATTAGAAATACTTTTTCAATCAAATGTATCTACACTAATTTATATTTATGTTTTGATATAATACTGTAAAATTCTAAAACCCAATATGTAGTGAGAAAAAAGTAATCTAGGATTTTCTCGAATATTCTCAGGTAAAGAAACAAAAGCATTGTTTTATCAGTATTTAGCCTTTTTACTAATGATCATATTTCGTAACAGTTGTTCCGATTATTAAAACATGGATATTTAACAGCAATAAATCCTGGCTAATATTATTTTGCAAGTGTACACTATTCTAAAGAGCTGTCGGGCCACTTGGCCTATTAGTACCTTAATGCAAAATGGACCTGATGCAAAGAATAGAAGCAATAATTGTGATTAACGTAGACGGGTTCTTTGGTGATGTTGACCGAAATCACATTTAGTAGAAATTAGTTAATTCTGTTGTATCATTATTCCTGTAAGAGCAGCAAGGCAATTTTGGGTTTAATTTGTACATAGTTAATTTATTTTTGCTTCAGCGTGATTCATAAAATATATTCAATATGACGATCATCTTCAAAACAGCATATGCTGATGTTAATATTTTGATGGCTTCCAACGTCCTTGTTAGATTGATAAACGATTTTTATTTCTGCTAGACTACCACGTAAAATGTAGAGATTCCAATTATCAATAATTAGCCTTAGAAAACTACGATGGGTTGTCCTGCGTTTACGATGTAGAAGCTACATTATTAGATATAAGGGTTGCATTTAGAATTCCAAATAGAAAGCACAGGACAACATATTAGCTGCTTTTGACATATTAGGCAAATAACATGTAAGGTAATACAAAATACATAAAAATATTGCTGCCATTCCAATGTCATCTTGTGCCTTATTTTATACTTATTTTTCTTGTTGATTTTTATTTATCTTAACTCTTACTCTATTTACTAACCTGCCAAAATCATTTTGTTGTTGTATCTATAACTCGTTATTCCCTTAAATTGTGATAATACGGTACTTGTATTGCCGTTTGATGTACGTTTACAATAACTAAAATTTTAAAAGTGACTGAAAATCCTTCTCAAATATTTTAATTGCTAAAACATTTTTTATCAAAACATTACTTTTGGAGCCTCCTCCTCCTGATCTTGGGCTTCCTCCCCCTGGTTTTTTTCCTCCACCTGCCTTTTCCCCTAAAGTAATGTCGGCAATGTATTAACTTCAGCTATATCTGGAAGACTTAAGGAACGTAAGAGATTGGTAGACGAAAGAACGGAACATAATGGAGAGGATGCCCTTGTTTTACTCTGGTTGTCTTGATTCTTTTACTGTATTTTGTATATACGTAACTAGCATCAAAACAAAATCTCCACTAGTTACAAGTATTATTTGTACACCTAACAAGCATCATATCGCTGGAAAGCAAAGACAACAGACAATTGTTCAAAGATTTTAATTAGTGACCAAAAGAACAGCAATGGTTACTAGCCATAGTGAATATGAAGCAAAGAAGGAAAACGGAACGTTTATTGTGTAAAGATATCATTCTGTTGTAATAAACACAGGTGAAATGTTGTGTGAGAACTAAATAATTGTCTTAGATACTTGCCATCTATAATATTTACAGTACTTTGTAGTGAAAAACATACTGGATAGATTTACCTGTAGGGGTGCCTTTCAGCATCATTCCTGAAATTAGAAACAAAGATGAGTCGGGTCATGATCTATATAATGATGCATCTCATATTTGTGTTTGTCGTGAAAAAAGCAGTGTTATGTTCTTGCATTTGTCAGGCTAGCTCGTTGTGATCAATCAGCAAGATCCTCCTTCAATGTATCTCTTCACCCTACGAACACAACGACTGAAGACGACTAACTAGTAACAGATTTTATAGTCCACTAAATGTCTCTTAGGAATATGTTCTGGGTTGTTGACGTGATATATTTACTGTCCCAATGTGTCAGTAACTTGTTATAACGTCTTGTTCTATCATTTCTACTGTTCTTTGCACTTTTGCGTAGCTGTTAAGTGATTAATGTAGTTAGTCCAATGACACCTTCCAATGTAGTGTTAACGTTTTTAATTGTTCTTTTGACCTGTCAACTGTTTTTCGCGCTCGTCTACGTAATAAACTGGTTAATGTAAATATCTGTAGTTTCCATGTAATGTCCTGAAGAGAATCGAACGAAAAGCTTCGACAGAAATGAAAGTAGCCTTTTTATTGAGTATTTTTAAAAATCATATGTAATCGTCAGAGCTGCGAATTTAGAAATTACGCAGGTGAGACTGGAATCAAAGGAGAGCAACAATTTCAAGGAAATTGATTTTAAAAATGTATTATTACCTTGTGTGTACATTGTCATGTACATGACTTTTGACCCTACACAAGAAAGAACAAGAGGGACTACATTACAATCTTTTCATGATAAGAATAATTTGATCAAAACATAAGACAGCATCTTGAGCAAAATACAAGAAAAAGATGAAAGATTTTTTAAGATTGAAAACCAAATTGTGATAAAAATTCACAAGTCAAGCAAATGCAGACGTCTAGAGGACCAGGATGCGAAAAAGTTTGCAATTGGTAATCATGACTTTGATGGAGGACCGCTCTTTTCCTACTTCACAATGTATGCAATAGCAATTTGCTCTCCCGAAGAAGTTTAGTCAATTAATCGTTTATATTGTATTGTGCTTTAAATTTTATTTGTGTTCATTTCTTTATTGAATATTCTAAAATTTCTTATGTCAATCTAGCGCACAAATGACAGAAAAATGACACTTCGCAAGGATTATCGAATTAAGAGTAATTAAAAAACTTTTTAGCCTACAAATGGAGAAAATTTAAAAACAGCCAGCCACAATTAACATTTATTGATTATTATAAGAACAGGAATAAATTATTTGGACTAAGCTAATGTACACTTATCAGATTCATTTTAGAGACAAAAATTTAGAAATAATTTGAAATCATTTTTAACACTAAAACTCTTACAATGGTAGGTACAAAAAGGAAAGGAACAAGTCAACCAAACATAGTCTTATACGTAAAGTTATACATTTTGGTGACATTTCTGTACACAATATTAATTACTAGGCCATTGAATAAATTAATGAATAATATAATGCATCCATTATTTGCACTACTGATGGCCCTAGTCACAGATTTTTATTGCTGCAGTGGTACATGGTCTTAGCACATTTCTACTTGTAATCACACAATATCAGGATCGCCGGCTTTCAGTTGCTGATTAAATATACAGGTGCGTTCACATGTAAACATTTCTTTTTGCAATCATTTGTCCAAAAATGTTTATCACAATGCCTGATAAAAATAAACAAAGTGCCTAAAGTATTGTTTTTGCACTTACCACCATAGTTGCCCTGTTTTGCTTTATTCTTTTCTGCTGCAAAAGGGCAATTATCTCAGTTTATTGTATCAAAAAAGATCTTGTGGTTTGTGCAACGTCTAATAGGTTTCGATTTCAGTGTAAACTTTACTCCAACCAAATATTTCCTGAATAAAATTCTTATTGGTATGGATTTGTTATAGTACCAACGGGATAAATAGAGTTGATTTGTGTACAATGAACGAATCCTCATTTGTGATTACTTTAGTGCAAAACAATTTTCTTAGTAAAACCTTGATTATGCCTTACATTTTGTATTTTTATCTCGCATATCTTTTTGAATAGTTGCTTTATTTCAAAGTTTACCACCATCACACTTGAATTTCTACTTTGTAACGCGAACGTGCTAGTTTGTTGTTTCATTGCACTAAACCGCATATATATTCTTGTTTAAATGAACTCATGGGTTAAAAACTTTTAATTATTGCAGTACAGAAGCATACTTAATTGAATTTTATAAGCAAAGCTAAATTTATGAATTTGAGCAATCTCTTTGTGGTGAAAAACATGAAAATCGCCTTGAAAAATTGCGACATTGCGCAAAAAACATACTTAAATGCATTCTACGTCTGACACTCTTGAGAGTATAAGTCGTCAGAAAGGAAAGTATATGTATATAGCAATCTATTTAAACAAAACATATGTCAAAACTAGCCAACTATAAACAAGAGAGGCAACAAAGAAAGAGAAAATGAAGAAACAAAACATTACTAGAAGAGTCCAAGTGAAAAAAGGAACTCCTGCCTACAGAGTACTGGTTTTCTTGTTTTAATATGAACAGACTCCAATACACATAGATGAAAGGACGATTAAGCAGTGCCAATTATCCAAAGATTCCCGTCCTTATACATTTTGGCGCATTCTGAATTTTCTAGTAAATGCTGGCCTGTGGCAGAATCGCATGTTTTGGCAGTCATTTCAACTTTGCAAGCGCGAGATGGCTGTTCTCTAGGAGGAATTGATGCTTGGCGTACAGTGGATGAAACATGTTGTCTGATCCTGTCACTCAACCTTTGAGTAGTACTACCTACATACCGAGCTTCACATCCGCACAGAAATTCATATACTACTAAGCCTCTTTGTGTGGTAGGTACACAATCCTTCTGAATGAATGGCAAGATCTTCTTAGTCGTGAAAACAATTCTTGGATTGACAGCAGAGAAACACTTAACTACAGCTTTTTTAATCTGTGTTTCCATGCGACAAAAACATTGCCTAGCCAAGGAACGTTTAAGTATACAGGACATTTTTTAGGCCCAAAAGATTTTTTGATTGCAAACTCAGTAATCTTTTCTCGAAAAATTCTGGAAACATCTTCTGGATACCCGTTTTCAAGTAAAATAGATTTTATTTTCCCTAATTCCGAATTATACATATACATATGCTTCCCTTTCTGACGATTTATACTTTGAACAGTGTCAGACAAAAAAAGCTTTTAAGTATGTTTTTTGTGCAATGTTGCAAATTTGCAAGGCGATTTATGAATATGTTCAGAAAGATACGTAGCTTAAACATACTGATTTAGATGTTTCGTTGTTTATTGCAGATATATTTTCTGCTTCTAAATGCGATGTTGATTTTGTATTTCAAACATACCTGATCTTGACATGTGCATGACCGAACTGTGTTCTGTAAATGAAAGCAAAACAAAGTTATTTAAGCCACTTGTTTTCAAGGAACACTGTAATTACAATATGCACAGAGCAGTTTATTTTATAACATGATCGCTATTAAGTTTAGCTATAATGACGGAAGTGTACTTCAAGAAGTGAGGTCTTAAAGAAAATTATCTCCTATCAACGTCCTTGCCTGTTAGTCTTTTTCTTGTGGCATCAAAGGTTTAAAATCTGAACCTCTGTCTACTGATTGTCTTATCCACTTGATTAAGCACCTTGGAGAGTGAAAGAGCCGGATATACCACTGCCCAATTTTGGCGAGTAAGACGGTACTAGGTTTGATGACTAACTAAGACTTTAACCTTTTTGACATTCATTGACAAAGTCGATTGCATTGTAGAATAATTGTTAGTTATTCGCGAGAAGAAACCTGCACTTAATGTACAGAGTAACTCAATACTTGGCAATTTTTTATTTAGCTTCCATTTAAACAAATATTCAAGACTGCGATCCTGTGAAGCGTTCTTACATTGTACTTAAATAACAATGTCCTCAAGCCCAATTCTTTTTATACTCATACTATTGGTGTTATGAAACCATTAAACCTTTGTTTTATATTAGTTTTCCTTGATAGGGAAAGGAATCAGGTTAAAATAGAATAATCAAGATATAGATAGTAAAAATAGGACTAAATGTCAAGTAGTTTCATTTGCTCATTTGTTCTTAAACATTGAATTTTACATTTTTTTAATCGCAATTTTGGTTTAATTAACACAGCCAAATACAACCAAAAGCTATCCCTCGTTCGTGAGCAAAGGTTATTCCAGAGATAAGTTTTTATCTTATGTAATAGTAAGGTAAATTAATAAAGTTGCATCAAATTCTGTAACGTGTAAAAGAAAGTTACTTACTCGGCATTGACTGCTTGGCTGTAGATAAAAAACAGACAAAAGAAAGTCAAAGTCAGACATGTATCTGATTTGTGTACTTTCGTTTCAAAAGTTCAAAAAGTAATATATTTTACATAACTTGGCATTTTTATCAAATTTGCTGCAATGACAACAGGTTATGAAGAACGCTGGACAACGCTAGGATTTATCAGGAGTTATAACTATGATACCCTAATAATAAAAAAATATACAGCAAAGTATTTGAGGCTCTGTTGAGATTGATGGCACTGGAATTGTTTAGAGTGAAAGCCTTAGTATCTGGTTAAGAAAGTTGGTTAAGAAATTTATACATTTCCTTGCATCGGTTTTCAGCTTTTTTAAAGCTATGCCTTTTTAGTAGCAAATGACTTTAAAAAAACGTCAATGCATTACATTACCATTACCGACATGCCACATTTACTTCGACTTGGTAAACCATGGAATACTTGTCTCAAACGTTCACCTGCTGCTTCTGTCACTCCATACAAAATTTTCTCTTTCTGCCTTTGTCTTGCTCTGTAACTTGCTAATAAAGTTTCACCACTTTGCTTCTTTCTTCTGCGTATATTAGCTTACCTAACGGACATCGCCCATCCGTTTGAACTTGATCAACCATGCAAAGCTTTATGTCTCTCTCGACAGTCAATTGTAAATATTCTACCTTTCTTTAATGTCCACTTGCTGCTCTAGTCACTCCATCCATAATTTTCTCTCTCTGACTTTGTCTTGCTCTATAATTTGGTCGTAAAGTCTTCAGTGCCTTGCTTCTTTTCTCTGCGTATCTTACCTTACCAAACTGACTTGGCCCACCCACTTGAACGTGAGCAAGCATGGAACGTCGTATGTCTCTATGGGCAGTCAATTTCATAAACTCTACTTGTCTTAAATGTTCATCTGCTTGTCTAGTCACTCCTTCTATCTTCCCGTTGCTGTATTCTCTGCCAGCATCCAACTTAATACCACAGCCTCAATTTCTCTATTTCTCATTACATATTCCAGAAATTCCATTTGACGTCTTCTTGTTATCGTCATGTGTTCCCTCTCCGTTCACATTTGTTTCAACACATAATCATTACCTTTACTTGCTGTCCATGACAATATTTGTTCATAACCAAATTTCATAATGTTTTGAATAAGCACTGACAAGTAGCCGTATCGAAGAGGGAACCAAAACAAATCAAACTCATAACCCTTAGACCTGGAAGTCAACACGTGAATCAATGTTCCATTTTGGCATGATGGTTTGGCCAAAGGAGCATAAAAGTCTTTAGTATCATGAGCCAAAGCCCAATTGTTGGCATGGGGAGAAATTACGATTTCAAGATTGTACTTCAAGCCTTCGTCGGTGCCAGTTATTTAGTGTTATCTCAACGAATACATGAATGTATTCCTACATAATTATTTTTTTAATTCATATTTTTGTCTATTGCGATATTTATTGTGATAACTCTCCACCTACTGTTTGGCTCATTGCCTTTTGAGATATGTTCCACTTTAGGCTAAGTCCCCATTTATTGCCTTCATTGATGATCAGTTAGTCTAGCTATGAGATCTTTCTATTTTGATCATTTCATACATTTTGTAACGTGCATTACGATGCTTTTTGATCATTTTCCTGTTCTTCCGGTTATAATTGTCTTGCTACTAAGGCTTTTGATCCACTACCCCCTGACGTTAGGAGCATCAAATATAGAACTGTATTTAGGAATGCGTTAGAGAAGCATTGTCAATAGATTTAAACTATATTTTTAATGAGTTTATTGTAAGATTTCACTTTTCTTTCGACTTTACGAACAGGACTCTAGTGAAAACAGTGCTTTTTGCACTGATAGATTACCCTGTATAAAAATTCGATTTAGTATTATTATTACTATATCAAGAAGAATTGTCATTGCGCTGACTTACGCAGAGCAATCTGTTAGTTTCTTAACTGTATACTATTGTTAAAGTAAGACAAGACTCAAATATTCAGGGTCAATGAGGTATTTTTACAGATAATTTGTATGTGTTTGCATACCAGCAAAACCGAAAATGACAAAATGCAAATGGTAAAATACAAAAATCAAACTAACAAATGCATTTGCTAACTTTCACATCTGGGTCTCAGCTAACAGAGATGGACGGACTCTCCTTGTACCCAGCTTGTAAGAACTACCATTATTGACCTTGGTTAGTTACTTTTAGTCGTTTTGGTCTGCTGACAAAAATGAAATTATTGTCTTTCACCGCTTTACTTGTTTCCACTCTTCCTGTACAACTTTTTCCTGTGATATTATTGTGATGAATGTTGTAGCTTGACCCACCTTCAAATGATTCATTTGTCTCTTGAAATGTAGCAGTCTTACAACTGTCTGGGATCAATAAAGTACCTCCAACCAAATTCAAGAAGCAAACGAGAAAATAATCTATATTTGTTTGTAGCTTTCTCAATCCATGAATAATTTTAATTGCAATTCTAGATTACCCAGAATCAAGCCTATATTAATTGGAACAATATTTACATTAAAAAAATGATGTATTTTTGGGAACTCGCTGGCCAAAACACAATTCCGGGAATCAAAACGTACAAGGAGAAGTACGCACTACACTGTAATTCTATTTTAGATTTATTTTGATTATTAAATTATGATGCAAACTATTCACAATGAAACTGTTAAAAGGTCGATAGTGATTCCCAAGCTGAAAAATTATGGGTAAATGTAACACTGCTGTACAGCAAAACTCAAAATGGTCAAGATTCACTTTTGGTTTTAAAAATTAAGTTGTCTGCAAATACTGTACTCATGCAAAACGTATTAGAGAGTGTTATTTACTAAAAATTCTATTCATTACAGGTAATAGTATACTGTTGATCTGCGTTATCCAACAACAAAATTAATTTATCCTCACTGTGGATGACGTCGTAAACCCTAAACATAATCAACAATTCGTTCTAAATTCAACGGACAGAATGTTTTTCTTGAATTAAAGCAGGTGTCTTTCCTTAGTCATGTGGATTTTCAATAGTATATTTTTGGATGACAATATGGTCACCTGAAATTTTCAAAATTGGGCATATCAGTTAAAAACATCTGGCATAATGACAGAAAAGTTATTTTTATCTCGCAGTGATATGCATGATTTGGACTCTTCGAGGTAACTGATAGACAGTACGATCCCTACTGCCAGCAGAATATTCATTCAAGTGATAAAATTCAATATTTTCAAAACATACGTTGTGATGTTTCCTTTGATTTTTTAACGCAAACAAGTTCTTTTTAGTTACTGTGTTTGAGGTGGAAAAAATGGCTAATCATGGCTTGCTGAACATTTATTAATGCAAGAGTAGAAAATAGTATCTTAGTAGGTAAAATATACTGATACTTTTTATCTAGATAAGCAAACCGTACGCATGTGTAATTGTTTACTTGTGTACAGTTAATTAACCGCACATATTTGTGGCAATAAGCATATTATGTCACACAACAGAGTTTGTGGTCGAAACAGTTAGTCCTTAATAACTCGCTATAACTTGGCTGCTTAGTGCAGCACTACACTTATTATAACTATTATTATTATTGTTGTTGTTATTATCCTTTCTTCACGCCCTTTTGTTCTTTTGGCGGCTTATTCTGGGCAGCGGACTGAATCCCTCAATCTTAGGTGTCCAGAATCCTTCTAATTATTCTTGCTGTGCCAAGTGCACAAGTCTTTTGTAACAAAGATGTCATCTGTCCCATTTCAAGTTGCTCAACATATCTCTTAAAGTTTTTGCTCAGT
>JANTCA010091390.1:0-13187 GCA_024741275.1 Chironex yamaguchii
CGGCACAAAGGTTTGGTGAAGGACATTCAAAGTCCTTGGTATCACGAGACGAAACCCAGCGGTGGGTAAGGGGAAATATATATATATATATATATATATATCCGCACATCGCAATACCAAGAAAGGAAATTAGGAAATTGCTTGTTAATTTACGTATGCAGGGATACATACAATTTCATTTTGATTTGCAAGTGTTCATGATTATGAAAATTTAATGGATTGGGACAAAACTGCCAACTTCGTAACCCATTGTAGTTAACATGACCAGTGTGAATAAGCCAGAGACAACCAATGGCAATAGCCTGATCAAATGCATTTATATTCTTTATTCACGTGTTGAAAACAATATGCACTTGGACATCCCTTCCTTTCAAAGTGATCTTGTACTATGCGCGACGTCTATGGCGACAAATTTAAAGCCACTTGCAGTCAGGAAAGCATTACAACTGCGTTCTCACACTCAGAAGTATGAATAATGGTATATGACTAACGAAAGAATCCGAACAAATCGGCAGATATAATTGTATTACATACCTTTTGTAACACGGCCTTGGTAACGGGAAATAAGGCAAAGACACTATAAGGTACAAAACTGTTAGCCCAAATATTAGCTATTAGCAATTACTGGGCTATGTTGAAAGCAGGCTGATGTAAAATAAGCATATATGCAAATGCAAACAAGTTTGCCTACCTTGCTGAGGTTTCATACTGCCTCGATATTAATGTGGGATTTCCATAACTCCAGTCACTCATTAGTAATATGCATCAAGCCTGTAAAAATCTATTTTACATTGGGCAAAAGAACAACACGCACTTGTGACTTCTTCATTCCATCCAAATGTAGGAGTAGAGATTTCGAATCTTCGCCCACGGAATTACTCTAAAATGATATGCCAGGACAATAGTTATAACATCAATGCCTTTCAAGATGCAGTAGGATTGTGGCAAACATAGCACGAAAGAACAAATCAGTGCATAACTATCAACCAACGATTTGCATCTTTCACGGCGGCGCATCCAGACAAGTTGTGAATTCTGCCTTAAATCTAACGAAACGAACACCAAAGGCTGTCTAATTACTCTTTGTAAGAAACGGCATTGATACTATTATGACTACGTCACGCTTACGCAATTTAGAAGAATAGTTAAAGACAGGACGGGAACTTCTTCCTATATGAATCAAAACGGCACAGGTAATGCAAATTATGTTGATGAAGGAATATGCATCCAAGTCCCCTTATTTCGATCCCGTGGGGAGGTTTTTGAACTTGATCAGGTCAAGTGTCATTCGTTTGTCGCCATACTTAATCGGCGTGCTCGAGTAGTGTGCAACGATGTGCTTCGTGCGCACAAAGAATGCTTCACTTCTTAATTATGTTTTAACATAGTCATTGCGAGTTGATTTTAAGTGAATGCATTATGAATGCTCCAACGACTTCTATCATTGACTACACCATTTCGTTATATTCGTTTGTCGTTTATAGGTCATTTCAATTTTGACCGCTCTTAAGAAATGAATTCTGTTCTATTATTAAAGAAAGGTATTCCTTACTTTAAAGCACACTTGATTTTCACGTATTAAAGTTTCATTTCTTCGTTAGAAAAATCCCCTGCTCCTATGATCACTTACGTGGGATTCGATGCCAGGTGCCGCTTCCCTTCTATCTTATGTCGACACTTAAAAGGTATGTTAACCAAGCTTCCTGCCTCTTGCAACTGACTTTTTGCATGATAACAACGAAGCTGTAACCCTTTATTCCCGTTACCTTTCGACCATGATAATGATCATAGCGCTGATTATGATTACGGCGATGATAATGAACATGGCACTGACAATGGTGATCACAAAGACTCAGTCTCAACATTTAAACGGAGTAAAGCCCTTAGCTGCGATAATAGTCATGGGAGATGTGTCCTGGATGTTAGCTATGGTAAGAACTGAGAAGGAGACTTCCAATTCCCTTTTGGATTCCTAATTCTACTTGACAGGACCACTTTTCCACTGACACAGTAGTTGATTCAACGATTTTTGCAGAAAGCGCATAGCTGCTCCTGTCTGTAGACAGTTCCCTTTGTATTCTACTTCCAGTGCAGTGGTAGACAATAGGTGTTGGGAGGACAACCGCCCCCTAATATCTTTTTTGGAAAAATTATTTCTTGCGCTGCTTATCAAGGTTAAAGAAAGAAATCAAATTTGAGCGAAAACATGCATTTCTGATATATTATTAATGACCTACCACATGTATAATCACAGTGCTTGCTCCATCAGAGACGAAGCATGGTACACGGTTAGGTTTGGGACAAATGTAGATGCTTAACTTTCATTTAAAAGCTTTCTCGCAAAAATGAAACAAATAATAGATTGATCTGAACTGGCCTTCTAACTGTTAGTTACTAAAGTTTTGTGTATCCAGTATATTAATTTGGGGGGGGTGACTGGTACTATGGTTTTAAGGGCTAGTTTCTTATCAAAAAGTCAAAAACGTATCATGTTTAATTAATAAGCACTATTCTTTCTTTTGGGGAAGCTAGTGGTCCAGTGCTCTATCCTAGTCTAAAAATTTGTTAAATGTCCTTTTTCAGTGAAAGTACCATAGTGTTATCTACAACTGAATAATCTAAGCAATTGCCACTCAAGCTTAAAATACGCTTCCTTGTGCTATTGCTCGTTTCGATTGCTGCAGTATCAACAAGAAGTGTCTGCAATTTGGAAAACGTTTTGCAAGCTGCCGCTCCATCCTATGCCCTAGCCAACTATAACCTAGACTAATGCCCGTTCACATTCAGATATCAGTCATCCTACATCCACAATTAACCAATTGTTGAACCTTGAAAATAGGGGGAACATGGTCTTGTGATTTAAGTACAGCTTCTTTGGAGCGTCGAGTGCATCAATTACAGCCAAAATCGCTACAATGTTGCTGCTAATGCCCCTCCAAATATTCAGTAAAGTGTCCGCTGCTGTTCCTGTGTAAATGATCCCAAGTAAATTTTAAAATACTGACGGGTTTTTCTATTTCCTTCCTTTTGTAATTTCTTCCTTTTCAGGTAATGTGACAACTTTTTAACGTTTCTGAAAAGTCGCTCAAACTCGAAACAACTGTCCAATGCGAAACATAAACCAAACTCGAAACAACAACTCGAGACCAATTCGAAATACAACTCAAATGAAAAACCAGCTCGAAAGACAACTCAAACTCGAAACAACAGTCCAACTCGAAACGCCGCTCAAACTCGAAACGCCGCTCAAACTCGAAGCTCCGCTCAAACTCGAAACGCTGCTCAAACTCGAAACGCTGCTCAACCTTGAAACAACAGTCCAACTCGAATCGATGTTCAAACTCGAAACGCTGCTCAACTTTAAACAGTCCAACTCGTAACGCCGCTGAAACTCGAAACGCTGCTACAAACTTGAAACAACAGTCCAACTCGAAATGCCGTGCAAACTTGAAACGCTGCTACAAACTTGAAACAAAAGTCCAACTCGAAACGCCGCTCAAAATCGAAACGCCGGTAAAACGGCAAAATTTGTTAGGTCTGCTACTCTCGATTCAACACTTTTTGGTGTTTCTGAGGCAATTCTGGCCAATTATGGTCGAATCACTTCGTTGCATGTTTCTTTAGCTAATATACTGGGCAAAAAGTCTCTAAGATAGTACAGGTACAACCTGCCTGAGTTTTTAGCTTTTCCCATCGTTGGATGCATTCATAACTCCTTAGGAATTAATGAAAAGACAAGCATCTCTATTATTATTTTCGGTTGTTCCTATGGTTACTCATAAACGTTTGATTATTTTGTTCAGGTTTCTATTTCCAAAAGTAACAAAAACTTGCTACAACAGACAACTAGAAGCGGGCAGAGATTTTCACATGGTATCATTTCACTGTGCGTCTGCGTTGTTGTTACCGCTGCATCCAGTGGGTTTGAAGAATAAAACTTTTCTTCCACGCTTTGCAAGTGATCAAAGAAAAGTTGAAATATTTCAGTAACGCCTTACCACGTGGTCAAAACAAAGGCCATGTTGTGCAGGATTTTCATAGGCCAATTTTTTTGGCAAACTGCACTGATTGGACAGAGGAGTATCAATGCTGTGTTGCGTAGACAGGCCACAGCAAAAACGTTTTCGTCGTCCATATTCCGCATTGGGAAACTAACAATGTAATTAATTGATAAAGAAATATCCTCTTAAGTAATTACCTTTATGGCCGACATCACCTTCCCTATTAATGCACAAACACAGTAACACTGGGTTTTTTCACTTCTTAAGAATCTGTGTAAATGGGTTAAGAAAATATCACAAATTAAATATAGAAAATTGGCTAATGTCACTTTTTGACCATGAGTGTGGCACTTAGTTAGTGCTATTGCTAGTTATAAAATTGATTGAGCATACCAAAGGCACCACTGATAAGGCATTAGTTCAAGCCAACAACTTATTTACAACGATACATCTTCACATTCTCGTGTTGCAAGAGATTGATTGCTCCTTGATTGCTTCGTTGTTAGTGCATGTTCTGACGGTAAGGTAAATTTACAATATCGAGTAATCTGTGCAGATTCATCAATAGTCATTGCGGTGCATTGACTTGTCTCTTGTATTAAATGCGCAGCAAAGTGAATAAAACTCACATCTCTTTTCATAAGATAGACAAGCCATATTTATGGGTCGTCAAGCACGTTCATTACTTGGGTGATACTTGCTCTAATAGTTGGTCATCTAGACGCCTCCAGACAATTCAGTTGCTTGATAGGTTTCATCAACTGTCTCAGACACGTTTTGGGGGACACATAGGAGAGTCGTACTAGAGACAATATAGTCTTGTGCACAGCATATGCAAGACAGGCAGAAACTCCGCCAAGGCTGAAAGGGTCACACAGAAAAATAAAGTGGCTCTACATCTTAGCTTATATCATATTTGTTAGGCGATACAAGATACCATCCTCTTTTGCCCCACAAAGCCATTTTCTAGTTGGCTAAATATTGACAAAATTTTTTTGAAAATCGGCCAATGATTAGGTACGGATTTTGCTATTTTGGGAGATTTTTTTGTGTCCAGACGGATCAAGACTAATCATCTGGGATCCGTCCAGTAGTTTTTGCGCAATCCTAC
Organism: Chironex yamaguchii; assembly: GCA_024741275.1. Classification (NCBI taxonomy): domain Eukaryota; kingdom Metazoa; phylum Cnidaria; class Cubozoa; order Chirodropida; family Chirodropidae; genus Chironex; species Chironex yamaguchii. The sequence continues at coordinate 5,113 of JANTCA010091390.1, forward strand.
TAACAGACAGACAAACGGACACCGCCGAACAAAACCAGCTTGGAGGATGTAATGGGCATATTGTTAAAGTCGATGAGATATCAGATGACTTCAGCCAGTCCACTGGTTCAAATGGCGAAATTTCGTACAAAATAAGACCATGGTGTAAACCAAGAAAAAAGTTCAAGGGCAATGATTTGGGGAACCTGAGACTGATAACTACAAAAAACCAATTTCTTTTCCAACCCGTTTTCTTTTTCCAGCAACGACAGCAATCATGGTGTTTGTATTTGCAGCATCGAGAAAATAGTTTATCAGTTGAGACTTTTCAACTGGAATGTGCCCAACTAATTGCTCCCTTTTATCATGGCATGCTGACTGAAAAACGTCAATTGCTTTACGGCCATATTTCATGGCTTCTTCCCAATCGTCCTTATGGAACACTAGTTCTTCTACTAGCTTAGGGCACCAGGTTTCCTTACATATGATGCCCTCGTATTGGAGTTCTACAATCAGTAGGATAAAATTATTTTACCAAATTAATCGTAGAAACGTGACTTTAATATGTAGATTTTTATTTATCATTGAAAGAAAGAAATGTATAAAAATTTGAAGTGGGATGTTCCAAATAATGTCATGAGCCCCCCGCCCCCCTTCGTCTAAGCCTCCCTGGAATAAGCCCCCATCCAAAATTATCAAAGAGAAATAAGGCCCTAGGGCGCTAACTCGAGGACTTGAGGTATGTCTATGCAAGCTACAATGACAAAAGCTGATGATAAACCTGCGCATCGAAATATTCAAGGCGGTTAAAAAATATCAGCCCATTGTCCACAGAGTGCTTCTGTTTCACTGCCTAAAGCAGCATGGTCTTGAGTTTTTACAGACTTTAAGATAGTTAGCATCTTAATAAATCTTATCAACGCTGAACTATGCAATGTAACCTATATAAAGAAATCACAGCAGCATTTATGGTTTTCATGCATACCATGACCGCACTGGCAATTTTCTATCGCAAAGTTGTAATGACTAAGAAATCGGAGTGTCTGGGCCAAGGACAAATGAGACGTGCCTTCCTTTATTGTGTCCTTTGTGTCCTGACTTACACGTTTGGTAACCAGTCTGTTAGAGAATTGCATTTCAGTCTTACCTGCTTTCTCCTGCTTTTCAACAAGTTCCAGGCAAAGGTCAGCTGTCAAAGTTCAGCTATCAAAGGTCAATTCTGCGGCAACCTCAAAGATTAAATATAAATAGTCAGTGTGCCAAAACACTACTTATTCCAAATTGCTCCATTTGACTGCTGTTTAAGCTTACCTCCACAATCTACCTCGTCACTTCAGCTTTGCACTGCATTTTCATCAGCATTTTAAACTCAGTGATGCATTTATTTAATAATTTGGATATTCCCACCTTCATATCCCATGAATAAAGGAAGTGTTTGTATTTCTTTCATGTTCCTGTGAAGTTGACGGAAACTTGTTCTTCTGGTCAAATAGTCACACAGGAACATGTTGAGTGGATCCTCTGTCAGTAACAATAGCGACAATTCAAAATAAGACGAATACTATTGTTTTCTTTGTTTCTTAATCTTATTTGATGTTTCTCAAAAAGAACGTATAATGGTATCCCACATGATCACTAAAGACGTTCCGAGAGGGATTCCATGATGTAAAACACAGACCACAATTCAAAACGGGATTTGAGACTGGGCCAAGAGGGTCCTGGGTAATTGTACAATGCTTGGCCAAGTTGTGATTATAACCTAATGTTCGAAGATGGATTTTACAACCGCAAATCTCACGCGTTTCGTACTATTTTGTATAGCATAATAGCACTCATTATATATGAGCTTGTCTGCCTATTGTCGAATACGCTTACAAGCGATATGTGTTCTATGCTTACAAAGCAGTTTACAGCCGATTGTGCTAGTTCTAGACAGAAATAGGTAGCGCAATCTTGTGCAAAGAACAAAATTACCTCCAGATAGGAAATACAGCGATGGGCGGGTACTTCATACATACAAAACACATGTCGCTTGTAATACTGTCATCCATGTACATAATTTTAGTGAAAACAGAGGCCGTGGTGAAGAATTTTTTAATGACTAGCTTTTGTTATTGTCCATGAATAGGAATGTTTCAAACAGACTTGTCAAGCACGGTTCACTGCCTATAAGGTCAGGAGCTACAAGCTGAGCGTTTGCAAGCAATTCATAGATACATTTAGACCACGTTTACACGATCTCGGTAGCATGTTGTCGTAATACCTTTTGCTTTTAGGCCACCTGTTTATACGATGTACAATGAGAAGGTGTGAATCCGGATTAAAACCACATCCATAGTCATACCGGTACAGGCTTATGCCGCTATAATAACGAAATCGTGTAAACGAGCTATATCGATTTCATGTCGCTTTCGCAATTAAACTATAAGGCAGGCAATAAAACAAGTGCACAATAAAACAATCATGTGACATCACAGCCATTGTCTTACCAAAACGACATGATACCGTAAAATCCCGGTTATACTCCCCCCGGTTATACTCCCCCCGGTTATAGCCCCCCGGTTATAAGCCCATGAAATTGACAACACAGATTTCCTTCGGGTTATAAGCCCCTCGGATATACGCCTATATAATTTTTTGCGTTTTTTTTCTTTTGTTATCACGAGTCGGGATTTTGTAGTAATTTCAGGCAGTTGAGATAAAAAACAAGACAGATAGAAGAACATATATGAAAGCAGTGACGATTCCAAAGTATAAGTTATATTGATAGAGAACAAAGGTCAAGATTATGTACTTAATTCTATTTTTTGACGCAAAAATTCTCCCCATTACATGCCCCCGGATATAAGCCCCCAGGTTATAAGCCCCCTCAAAATAGGTTTGAAATGATATAAACCCAGGTCTTATCATATATCCGGGATCTTACGGTATTATGCCGCTATCGTATAAACGGGTTTAGCCAAAATCAGAAAAATGTTTCTTCATTTTCTCTTTGTTTCTTTTTCCCTTCTTGTTTATGATTGGCTTGTTTCTATACATGTTTCATATAAGAAGATTGCCATATATTTATACTTTCCTTTCCGACGATTTATACTCTGAAGATTGTCAGACGAAAAAGCTTTTAAGTATACTTTCAGAGCAATGTCATAAATTTTCAAGGCGCGAATTTTTGGTACCACAAACATACTGTTCAATTACTGAATTTCTATTTTATTCATTAGTGTCACAATTTCTCGCAAGTTCTCATACAGACATAAGTAAAATGTCCTTCCGCTGAAGAAGTTTTGATGTTGTTGACATAGGCCCAAACCTCCTGGCGAAAGTTTGGCGGGCTCAGCTCACCCCCACCCCCTGGGAAATAGGTAAGCGAGCTACCATGTTTTAGACTAATGTTTCATATTCTAGGATTTCATCCATTACTATCATGCCAAGATATGTTGCTTGATACTATCACTTATTTACTTTATTTACTAACAATATGAAGTTTTCGTGAAATTGAGGCCAGATCCATCTCGAGACCAATCCTAAGAAAGAAGCCGGAAGCATAAGAGGAAAGTAATTTGCAGTCTTTTTTGCTTACGGCTATGGACAATTTTTGTGATAAGATCTAACGATAAAGAACGAACAAATGTTAACAAATCAATAGGAGAAGAACGTCAAGCAGAAAATATCGAAGATTTGAAAGGAGGTGTTGGAGCAGCAATGGATGAAGTAGGCTTAGGGAAAGGAAAGTCAATGATTCTTAAAGAAGGCATTACAATGTTGCAGGGAATCTAGCTTTCCTTTTGCAGATCAGAAAAAGCAATGAAATACATCAGACAGTCTGTATAAGATGCAAGGGATAATACCCGTTTTATTTGCGCATGGCAGTCAATATTAAATGTTGTTGCTAGAAGTGAATCAATCAAGGAGCCAAAATAGCCAAGACAACATAAAGTTCCAAGACATAAATGGAAACACTAAGGCTTGGCTTTTTTCAGTAATTGCACGAGACCTTTATCAAAAGTATTTCATCATTTTGAAAAATCAGTCGATTAGATTCAACAAAACTATCATAAAGATGTAGACGGCCCCAGATTGCCGCTGTACAGAAATATGCTAATTGTCAGAGCCAGATGTCAAGGGGTACTTGTAGAAGAGACTCAATGTGTTAATAATTCTTCAATGAAAGATGAAGAGTTTCTATCAATGATGACAGTTCCACTGCTGAGAGATCTGTTTCAGGTCTAAGACATCCGAACACTTACCTACGATCGCGAATGTCGCATGAGCAATTAAATAGTGTAGCAATAATAAATATACACAAGAAAGAGATCACCTATCAATTGATGAGCTTCTTGATACCTTTGTATCCAGAAATGCCTTGAGAAAGATTACATTTTGGATGCTTAAATAAAATTGATAATCTAAATTGAAAGAAACGGATTCCGATTTAAAGATGATATTTGAAACATTTCATTTGTCTTTTGCTTGTGTATTAGTCCTTGTTATATTAACATCATCAAATTTAATCAAGATCAAATAATGACGTTAATGAAAAATTTAAAAGAAAAACACCATAGAGCCCTCAGGTAAGCCTCCTTCTATCCTGCGACGTCAGCCTTCATTAGCCGCTATAAATTGTTGGACCCCTCTCCCCCTGGATAAAATTTGTCTTTGCCTATGGTTATTACTTATGTCAGTCAATTGGCAACATAAATTCAGCAAATGATGTCTTTCGGGTGGGCAGTTATGATGATGAAGCAACAAGCAATGAAACGAGCAGCAATGCATATATTTGGAAACTTGCATCAGGAAGGAGAAGCATGGATATTTCATCAACAGGTACATGAACTGGACATTTACTTTGATGCAAGGATTCAAATTTTTGATAGGTGTTAAGATCGATGCTTGGTAGACACTCTGGAATTCACAAGGTTTTTACTTACTCCCTACAGCTTTGGCCAGACCAAAGATGCTCGTGTGCATATACCCTAAGTGTGACAAAATTAATTTTTATTGTCTTCAAACGATAGATGTTAGGCTCCTACATAAGTCTAGTGTACCCAGCAAAAGTCTACGTTGCAGGAATTGTCAAGTTTCGGCTAATTCCTCAAAGGTTCCATTGTCCTGCCTTGGAGCATGATGAACTTATGACAACGAAAACATCACTCCTTATCATTTATCTTTTTGTCTAAGTGGAACTAATTGTCTCGATTGTCAGGCTCGATCACGAGGAAAGTGCACCCGGATCCTTATACGAGGAAATTGAAAACGTACTTCAGGATTAAGGACAATATCCGTCAGAAGTATAGGTAAATTTGTTCCTAGAATGCTAGTTTAGTTTCAAGTTTCTGAAAAGGTCCGCAGTAAGTTAACGATATCAATTTGGCCATTCCTACAAAATAGGAAAAAAACAGTCGAGCAAAGCGTCAGAGTAGAGGAAACTTGGGTGCAATGAAATATAATGTACTGTTAAAAATCAGAGAAGTTCATGGCCTTCCAATTGTCTATAAGACGGAAAGTATGACTGGGTATTATAAACACAGAGAGACTCATATAATGGTCAAATTCCTTTCTTCTCAAACAACAGGTCCATAGTCGGCCTTTACAAAATGGAAGAGGGAACAAAACATTCACTAAAAAGTAGGTTTATTGGTTACCTTTTGATTAAGTAACACTTTGGCCAAAAGCACTGCTGCAAAATGGAAACAAGCTAACGCATAGGAAACCTTGGTACGCGGTTGGTAGTTTATTCCATGATGCAAAGTTCAGTATTTATAGCTGACAATTGTAAACAGAATGTTTTTGAAAAATTTCAATTTGCAAAAAACTGGGGAGAGGGGGCAATTGCATCCCTGTGACTACGACTCCGTTGTAGAGCTTGTTTTGCTACCTATTTCTTGTTTTTAAATAGCCAAAGTTGGTTGGAAATGTCACTATGCGCATGGCTATCGAACATTTAAGATATCTTTTGATAGAAAGACATCAAGTACATAGTCAACTAGGTTCTTCGCAGGTATGATCTATGTTATTTTATCTTTACAACTTGTTTCACTGGAGTTAGTTATGCTTCAATGATCCTAAGATATCTTGAAAAGTCTGAATGACGACGGCATTGCTTGTATGTACCATACTTAATTTACGAATGATTGAATATTTGGCTGGAAAAGCTTTTAAGACCGTCTAGTTCGATGATGTCCAGGAAATCCACGACGAAGAAGAGTTACAAGTTACTTACTCAAAACCCTAAAATCAAGGAAGGAACCTAAAAAAGCAATCCTGCATCTCAAGTGGAAATCCAAAAGGCTTTAAAGAAATGCTTGATTGAACACATCAGATCTTGAATTAAAAGTTTGTACAAACTCTTCGCACGCCTTTCTCGGAGAAGATTTTTATTACACACTTTCTTTTTCCTTGCAGCAATCTCTCCGTTTTATCTTCAGCATTGCAATGGCAAAATGGACAATACATTAAGATTGGAACTCTGGAGAAGCAATTATCTGCTGTTTATCGCAGAATCTAGTTGGGTGCAAATTCTCTTCTGAGTAAAACGCAGCTCCGTGGAAATCTATTTGGGCTAGAGAGTAAAAAACTGGCGAACATTTTCTGCTCAAGCGAATTATGCACCAGTATGAGAACAGGCCTTAAAACTTCACTCCTTGGCACTTCTGCTTCTCATTTGAACCTTTACAACCTCTCATCTATTTTACATGTCTTCGGATGATATGGTTAGTTTAAAATTTAAGGGATTTTGTGCACATAATTACTATGTCATTGAGCTGCTTGTAATCAAAGGTGTTTGCTCTAACAGTAGACGTAAGCCAAATTGTTTGTAGTAGTAATTGTGTAAACTGTCGCCAGCAAGTTGCAGGCATAAATAATATTTTCTTTCTGTGGATGGGATTTCTGCAATAATTTTCGACCAACGGAACGAGAAAATCCCCATTTTCTCATTGCAGCCTAAGAAGAAAATTGTTCAGCATTCATCACCTCTTGAGTTAAGCAAGATTTCTGTTACCACCTTGACATGAAAATGTTGGTCTAATGAAGTCGAACAAAACTTTGAGCAAAAATGCAAATGAGTTTCAAGTCATTCACCATAAATATTGCAACGTAAGAGTAACCAAGAAATTTCAGGCTGACATTGGTGACCTCGTAATTTATCACTGATGGATACACAAAATGAGCAATGGAAGAGCGTGCTAAATTCCATCTATGACAAGTTCGCTGCCGTCACGAGATCCTATAACGACTTCATCAAATTGGTCGGAAACGTCCTTAAAGCTCACCGGGCTTTTTGAGCTAGTATTTAAAAAGCTGGATTTCGTCTCTAACAAACCATAGTGCAGCGAGTGAAAATTATTGTGAGCGATTTGAATAAAATATTATCTTCCTTTGAATAAACCGTGCTCGGAGGCAGCTACTAAAAAGCGACAATAATGAATACCATTATTGAAACCAATGTCATTTATTAAAGCTAATTGACCATATAGGCTAAGGTTGCTCAAATTAAAGTGTAAACCTTGAATGAAAATTGACTTATATTAAAGGAAGAAATCAACGATTTGAAATCAGAAACTAAAAAAATGAAAATAAAACAATAGAAATAAAAAGATGAGAAAAGACAAGAGAATTTAATGTGACGCAGATATTTCATATAATAGGGCCTAGGATTAGTTTACGTTCATTTCGCCAATCACCTTTCCCTTAAATCTTTTGCATTCATCCAACGATTTATTCATTCGTCTGTTCGTCCTTATTTTCATTCATTAGTCTATCCATCAATCCATCCCTACACTCATTCATTTATTCATTCATTCCCTTATTCATTTATTCATCTATTCATTCATCTATTCACCCATCTATTCCTTCATCTATTCATTCATCTATTCATTCTTCTATTTACTCATCTGTTCATTCATTCACTCATCTATTCATTTATTCACTCATCTGTTCATTCATCCATTCACCCATCTATTCATTGATCTCTTGTGTCAGTCTTGTAATTTCTAATATCATTGCAATTTGAACAATCCTTTTGTGGTACAAAACTTGATAATCGCCTTGAAAATTTGCGACATTGCGCTAAAATCATACTTAAAAGCTATTTCCGT
>JANTCA010091391.1:0-13186 GCA_024741275.1 Chironex yamaguchii
GAGCCGACCGGGCTCGAACTTGCAATCCTCAGACTTAAAAGCCAACACTCAAACCTCCGTGCCATCACGGCACAAATAATATATGCATATATGCACATATATGCAGAAAAATTTATGTTTTTCCTTACCCACCGCTGGGTTTTGTCTCGTGATATCAAGGACTTTGTATCTGTCTATACATACATGATGTTTTGTGGAAGTTCGTATTTATTGGAGGGAATGATCATTTATCTTCAGTGCCCTACTTTGCTCTCGACGGCGAATCCTCTTATCATTAACTACATCAGCTTCGAAAAAGCATTGTATCTAATGTATCCTAGACATGTGTTCTCCCTGGTCTCAAGTCCTTCTGCCTACATTACACACACTGCAAAAGAATGAGGGGTGGAAACACAGAAATGTAAGCCATTTGTTCAGTGGTGCAACAACACTGCATTTTTCCTCCTTCATTGTTGCTAATTATCATAATTTTTGCGACAAAGGTCGCAACAGGGAATCTCTGTTGTGAAATAAAGTGGACTACAGATAGGCTGAGTTATGTTTACATTACCGCTAACTAAGAAATGCCCGCGCCTCAATCCAAAGAGACATGACGGACAACCTAGGCGACAAAAATCAGGAGAATAGACAACTTTCACATTCTGTTTAGAAAAGAGATCTCTTTTTCGGAACGAGACTAGCGGTGTTGTGTGAAGGAATTTTTTCGTCGTTTTTTCGTGAAAGACACTGAGGTTTCCACTTAATTAAAGTATTTGATCTGTTTCCAACTACTTGGCATTTTGTACTTATCAAAGTAATGGCAGAGAAATCTTCAAATTGAAGGAAAACCTCAAAGTCGGTTGGAAGAGTGTGTGCAGCTTTTGGTTGCTCAAATACCTTTTATCGCTACAATGGTACCTCCAATGACCTACAAGTTCCCGCAAACGAATCCGGAAAAAGTGTATGTTGTAATCTCGTCAAACTGTTTGATGGGTTAGGAGGATTTCGAGGTAATGCTGCTACTTGCTTATGTCAGGAACATTTCAGACAAGGGGACATCAAGCGAAATTCTAGTCGTTGGAAGCTAGTTACTAGGGGAGTCCTTACTCTTAAACTCTAACGACTCAGGATACTGGCACAAAGCGCAAAGACTGTAGCGCCTTCCAGTACTCTTTAGAAGACGTTAAAACTGTATGCCCTAGTTCATCTTCTTGTCCGCCTGCTCCTCCTCTTGACCAAATGACAAGTGATGGCTATTCCGCTTCCATAGAGCATGATTACTCATGCGATCTACTGGGTGATGATCAAGTTTTGACTTTTTTATCTGAGCGTGATCACGTTCTTCAGGAAGAAAAAGAGCTGACGCCAGAAGTCAAGTCCATCAAAAATGAACTTTCAGAAATTAAAGAGAAGTTCTTTTCTTTGGAGAAGCAGCAGAGTGTTGATTAAGCAGTTCGGTTTTACATTGGCTTTCAAAATTATGTCACGCTAATTGATGTTTCTAATTATTTTAAACCAAAGCTGGAGCACATGATATATGGGCGTGGTTCAGCTACCTCTGTCAATCCTGATAAAAGTTTAGGCAAAATCAATTCTTTCTCCAAGTCTGGTGGTATAAGAAAGTTTTTTTTTCTGGAGGTATTTATTTTTGTTTTAATGAGACTTAAGGTTGGTCTCTTTCTCAATGTCCTTGCAGTTAGATTCGAAATTTCACTGAAATGACTTCAACTTCTTGTAACCTTTGCTTTTGAAGAAAATGTGTTTGTACTTCAGTGTACGTAAAACCAAATACTCATACAGTTGGATGAAAGTAAATGGCGGTGTATCGCGTAAATCTGATGCCCAAGACAAATGACCACACATCGAAGTGTATATTTCATTGTAGGTGAACAAAGTGTTACCCTTATCCAACCTAAGTTGGCTAGCAGCCTCATTGGTCGATGCACCCTTTGTCCGACAGAAAACTGCGTAGAAAGGATAAGATGGGCTTTGTTACGAGAAACATTTTCAATATAGCAAACTGAAATCTTTGCAACACTGTCAACTACCCTAAATCTTCCAAGCAATTAAAAGATTTTCCCTCAGGAACCAACGAGTTAAACTGTTCCATAGCGCAAAGAGAACGGATGTACCTCGAAGACGTAAACACTCAACTCAATTGCGAAGCATCGCAGACATCATCGTTAGCCTCGTTTTCGAGCAAGTTCCTCTCTCTTGCGTTGGAAATGTGAACGGGGCTTATTAAGCATTTACCAACTGGAACTACACAAAGTCCATGTAATATGTATACAGGAAATTTTTGAACAATCTTTTGTTGGTAAAAAACTTGAAAATCGCCTTGAAAATTTGCGACACTGCGCTAAAAACATACTTAAAACCTATTTTTGTCTGACACTCTTCAAAGAATGAATCGTCAGAAAGGATAAAGCAAAAAGAAAATGAAAAAGCAAAATATTATATGAAGAAGTGCAAGTGAAAAAACGAACTTTTTCTGTCTACAAAATACTCGTTTTCTTGTTTTAATGTAGACCGATTCCAATACACTTACATGAAAGGACGACCTAGCTTTTGCTGGTCAGTTCATTCGTTGGAATTCCTTTAGTCAAAATACAGGAAAATCAACCTCATCAGAACTCTTGCCCATAGAGCACTTTGTATCTGTTCAAAATCTAAATTAATCTTTTGGGCCTCAAAAACGTCTTGTATACTTAAAACGTGCTTGGCTTGGCAATGTTTCTATCCGCATAGAAACATAGATTAAAAAAGCTGTGGTTAAGTGTTTTTCTGCTGTCAATCCAAGAATTGTTTTCACGACCAGGAAGATCTTGCCATCCATTCACAAGCATTGTGTACTTACCACACAAAAAAGCTTAGTAGTATATGAATTTCTGTGCCGATGTGAAGCTCAGTATGCAGGTCGCACCTCTCAAAGGTTGGATTACAGAATCATACAGCATGTTCCAGCCACTGTATGCCAAGCATCAATTCTTCCTAGAGAACAGCCATCTCGCTCTTGCAAAGCGAAAATGACTACCAAAACATGCAATTCTGCAATAGGCCAACACATACTAGAAAATTCAGAATGCGCCAAAATGTATGAAGACGAGAATTTTCGGATAATTGGCACTGCTAAGTCGTCCTTTCATCTAGGCGTTCATGGACGCTATGCAAGGGGCAACATTATTGCCATGATGCACACCCTATGTAGGGCACCTATAACTCTATAAAGCCTTAACCAATACATTCCCTTCCTCCTTCCATGTCTCATGACCAAGGTCCTCTTAGTCAAATATTTACCGACGGAGGCGTCTTTTTCCCGTCCTCAGATAAATTTAGATTTCGTTAAATTTGTCCACTTGTAAGATCAGTGTTATCAGTCAGTTATCAAACTATCGCCGGAGGACGCAAAACAAATAACGTAACAGGAGGGGGGAGGGGATGTGGGCGTAAACGGAAGTTTGCCATGGTATGTTGCAATGCATTTATTGAGTAAGCACTGGTAATCAATAGCTGCCTCGCGACAAGGCTTTTCTCTTTCCGCTCTTAGCCTCTTAGCTTGTCGAGTGCACGGAAAACTTAAGTTACGGTTTTCAGGACTGCAAATTTTACGCATTTCCTGCTGTCCTAAGCAGCTCAGTAGGAAGGATCAAAGTTGAATCGAGCTTTCCTCTTGAGTTGTTTAGTACAAAATGCAGCAAAGGAGTCAAATTTACAGTTGCGAGACTCGTGTTCGAATCTCCAGTATTCACAATCATACATTTGCTTCTTTCATTACAGAAATATCTCATATCTTGTGTGCCAGTCCTCAGATATAAAAGTTCTTTAATATCTATGTCTGTCGCATCGTAGTGTGAGTGGTGCCCTATGACCTTAATTTCGCGCATGAGTGAGATGGGTTTCAACATGGCTACTCTGATAAGGATGACCCCAAACGCAGCTGTGATTTGAGATGGGTGCTCCAAGTCAAGTTGCATAGCAGGCGATGACATGGTGTTACTTGCTGAGATCGATAAAAGATCACATATACAGGAAGTGACTGGCTGCAAATCCTTTTATGTTGATCTACAATGAGTGGTTTGTCAGCCAGTGGGAGCCAGTCTCCGAAAACAAATATCCAAGGACAGAGACGGTCAATTGTGGATATTCTTCATGATCTTCAAAGACAGATTCAGGTATAGTGTTGGGCACTTTAGCTTGCGCATTAAACGTTTGTCTGACAGGAAATATGATTCGCCATTTTCCGGTTAGTGGTAGCAGCTTAAGTTTGCTAATTCGCGTTATAAAACCAAGCCTATTCAAGGTGTTTTAGGAGAATTGTGTTGCACTGGCTTTATGGTTTTCAGGATGTGCCAATATTTTGCCAAGTTTGAAAAGTTTTCACAAAGCGGAAGCAGCTCCGTAGTTTCTTTTTGTGTAGGTCGATACGCCTGTTGAGGATTGTAGCAGTTTTTAAGGGTGAGTCATGGTGTAAGTTCTTGTAATCTTCACATCTTTTTACGTTGAAGTAGCGTGACTCGCGAACCTCCCTGAAGAATAGTGGACCCCCGAGTTGAGTTTCCTTTTAGCGGCGCAACTGAATGCTTTGTTTGGTAGCAGTAATAGAAGTTAGGCAGGCTGTGCATAACTTTGTACATATCTTTGTAAACTTGGTATAGGGATATTGTGGTTGCCAGTGCCCAACTTCAGTTGGATTCGGCAGCGCCTCTCGTGTTCGGTGAAAGGTTTTTCACAACAACACGGCTATCACTACAGGAACCCTTAAAGTGCAGTGATTTAAGTTGCAATGTATTTCAGTTCTCGTAATAATAAATAATGCATCTGTGGACTTAAAAGCTGTCAGCACATAAACCTTGCTGTGGCGACTAAAATTCTTGTGAGTAGATGTACTTCTAGCAACTTGGAACAAGCACCGTTGCCGTCTTTACATAAAGAAATTCAAGTGATTATTCAGTGATCATCATTGTGCAAGTTCTTATTGCAATTGGTTTTAAAAAGTTTTTTTAAGTAAAAATTTAAAGTTGGTTCCCCAAGCAGACAAAGGAACGCATAAATTACAGCTTGTAGGTAGAGTACGTCTGTGGTTTGGTGTAGTACTAATGTATCACAATGAGGTTGATAACATGTTTATGGATAAGATTACATTCATTGAAATTTATTAATTTTAAAGAGGTAAGCCGCCAGAATTTCAAGAATTTAAACTGCTGGAAATAAGCAATGTGAAGAATAAGACCATGATGTATAACTGTGTTAGAAATGAGATGCTGTTGCAGAATGCATAATATTTATCGACAAACAACCACACAAATGAATATTGATGAAGTTGTCAAGCTAGTATGGAAGAAAGAGATATTAGAAAAGGAAGAACCGAGAATGAATCTACAATAGTGTGACCAAATGTGCAGAGGAAGGAAATTTTAGCAAACAGCATTGTGAATGGGGAAGTCAAGGAGAACAGGGAGACCCAGAAAGAACTGGGTAAGTGATTTGAAAGCATGGGCAAAGAACAATGTTCTGGATTGAATTCGAGAAGGGGAACAATGAGAGCTATGGATGAAGAATGTGAAGAAATACAAGTGCTTCAACGATTGGACATGATTGGAGGAATAACCTAACATGTTGAGGCTTGGTAGGCATGCTGCAGAACAACCTACACTAACCAAGGCAGATTTATTATGTTCTTTCCTTATGAGGCTTGACGTAATAACACTGTTATTTGTACAACCTGGCTCAATCTTTTATTTTACATAATTGTATACCACCCTTTATATTGAGAGTGTACATATGCACATCTTATTTGGAATAGCTTATAAGACACTTGCACGTGCACTCAAGGTACGAGAGCTTGACATCATGTGACGTCCGCTGTGGCCTGCACCTGCACGATTCTTCGCCACTGAACCCTGTCAGATGCGAGATCTTATAAGACAATTCAGCAAAGCCAAGCAACACATATTTGCCAATGATTATTAGAAGAATCAGTAAATTAAGGAACTTGCATACACATAACTCAACGCTTTGGATGAATGGCCTGCTCCCAGAATTACAATCATTACATACTATCATAGTGTGCAGAACACATACAGGGGAAACAACAGGCTACATGTCAATGAGTCATTATCTACAAAGTGCCGACCAACTTCGTATATTCAATGAGTAACACACATTTAAACTTAACTTGTTACATAGTATGCACAAATGGAGTAAACAAGCCTCCTGTAATATCAGACATTTTTAAGACATCTGAAACCTTATTTATCATAGACACGATTTGTATGATGGTTAGTAAAACTCCTATCATTATATTTTCTGTTTACAATTGCATGCACAGTTTAAACAGTACGACAGTGATTACTTTGCAGTGATATAAATTGTGAACTTTACACAATCAGCATCAAAATGCACCTTGTTCTGGTTGCTTATTAAGTTACAAAGCAAGTGTTCTGACTGGCTGTCTCTTGTTTTGAAAAGTTATGAAGACTAAGAAACTGATTGCATAATCTTAATGTTAAGTTCATATTATATATCATTTCAACATTCATAGAGAAAAATATCCTGAAGAGTGAGCTAATCTTGAAACAGGCTTGTAGGTATATAAACGTAGATTTGTCTTCTCTTTACTTCAACATATATACTCTGCTGTACTCTTATGTTTGGAGTACTGTTTTACAGATAAATCAAACCATGGATATTTATAGTGTGTTGAGTTGTGTGTGTATATTATATATAGACAATTTTTGTACTGAAAGTAGTGATCACATAGACTTTGAGAAGAAAGGAACAAACGTTTTTAGATGTGGAGAAAATCAATTGGATGGATGGAAAAATAGATGGCAAAGTGTTTGCTGTGGTTGGGGAGAAGTGGTGTTTGTTGAAAGCATTGTAAAAAGAAGAAAGAGGAATTGGCTAGGGACACATTCTGAGGAGATAGCATGGCAACGTTAGCAATTGAGGGAAGGTTGAATGGCAAGCCACCCAGGGGGAGAAGAAGAAAGAATATGTTAGATGGCATTTTAGTTGATTTTAATGACTATGTGCAGTTAAAGACAGCAGTACAGGATGTTGTGGACAAGGAGGGCTGGTTCTAGGCTTGCTAACTAGCACAAATCCTTAGAGAGGGAGAAGGAGTTCTAGATCATCAGCTGACATATTTTTGTGTTCAATTCAAATTGTAATTTTGCATGGGCAGTCTGATAAATTGATTTGGATGTGAATGCATGCTACCTATGAAATCACTAAGGTTCTGTGAAATAGCCTTTAACCCTAGTGTGTATTTTTTAAAACAGGATTTATTATAAATCACTTCATGATCCTTTGTTTACTGTAAAATATTTTTTGAAACTTTCATCAAATAAATGTGCGAAATGAGTAGGTTAGTAATTATCAATCTTGGATTTTAGAATTATTGTTTGCAAGCTGCATGTCTTTAACTAAAGGAATTTCCTCTCTTCCACTGTTATAGCAGAATGGCATGAATATCTGACATAGGAGTAAGAGTATAGCTGTTGTATAAAGCACTTCCCAAATACTCCAGTAAAAATTTAATCAAAGTTTAATGAAAATTATGCGATATATAAAGGAGAAACAATCGATTGGAGTGGGAGGCATATTTATTTTTTTACGTTTCAAAGACATTTTGTTCTTTATCATCAGAATTTGATGTTAGAAGAGTATGCACTTGTATTTATTAATGGTCTCTTCAAATACACAGGTAGTACATAAATCTGTAGTTTCATCTTAAAGGGATGCTAGTAAATAGATGTCTATTGACGGACAGGGAACATATGGTCCTGTTCATATAACTAACTCCCTGCCCCCATCTTTAATTCTCCCATCCTGCTTTGTATGACGGGCACAGGAATTGAATGTAGTTGGATCAGTGTGATAAAAAATAAAACAACAAGTTGAGATTGGTTAATGGAACATAAGACAGGTACTGGCAGATTGGAAACAACTTATTAACTTGACTGGAATGTAGTAGCGAGGGTACTATTCTCTGTGATGATCCTCTAGGGTTCCTTTGATTCAACTTAAAAACTGCTCCCTAGCTATCATTTGCTCCACTGTAGTTTACTAATTTCAGTGTCAAGGCTGCCATGCCTCTTACTTTGGTAAAACAGTATACACCTTAATTGTATATAAATATTTTCTGGGTATGACCTTAAAATACGTCCAGTTGTGGAGTCTTGACGTGGATGTATGAGGTTATCCTTTGCCACAATGCGGTTGCCCTTGAGCAGGTGTAATATCTGTCAGCTCTGGTTAGGAAGGACTCGTTAGGATGGATGCCACCAGCCATATTAGGAGAAGGAAAACTCTGATTTCAAACCAAAGGGCAGGAGGGGCTTTTTAGCCTCATTTGACAACCTAGTGATGGTGTCACAATAGAAATACCTGGCCCCTGTATCAGGTTGGCGTAAGTTAGGGCATACAACTGTAAAATCCTGCTTCGACAACAAAGTAATTGTAGAAACTTATTTAAAACAAAACTGCATAAGCAGGGCTGGAACTATTAGTGAAGGTCCTGCGCACGGGTTAATGGTAGATCAACAGAGCATCTGTGTAGCGACAGTAAATGTCAGTACACTACATGGAAGAGGAGCTGGAACAAGAATTATAACAGGAAAAGACACGCAGTATAAAATTTTCTGGGTTTGTAATAAAGAAGGCAGTATGGGGGTTGGTGTTCTACTAGGTGAGAAGTAGATTGACAAGGTGATACATTTGAACCGTGTAAATGACAGACTAATGCTCCTGAAGATTCTCATTGGTAAACAAGTATTTACTGTAGTCTCAGCTTAGGCACCACAACAGGCTCTGAGTAATGATGTCAACAAAAGCTTCTATGCTGACTTAGTGCTCAATACTTCCAATACCGGGTGGCAAAGAAATAATCATACTTGGTGGTGATGTGAATGGACATGTAGGAAAGACAACATCAGGCTATGAAGATGTCCATGGAGGCTTTGGATATGGTGTTAGGAATGCTGAATGTGAGCGTAGTTTGGAGTTTGGTTTTGCCTTGAACATGTTTTGTGTAACACACTGTTTCAGGAACAAAACAGCAGACTCATCACCTTCTCCTCTGGCGGCTCTAACACACAGATTGATTACATCATGTTGAAGAGTCGTGACAAGACATTTCTGAAGGATGTGAAGGTCATCCCTGGAGAGAAGGTGTTCCTTCAGCACAAGTTGTTTGTGTGTGACCTTAGTATAAGGTCTAAGAAGGCGAATAAGAAACCTTACACCCCAAAACCTAACGTTTGGAAGCTGAAAGGTCCAGAAGCTCAGAAACCATTTGTTTCTGGTATGGAAGAGTACTACCTTAATAGTGAGGCAGCTGATAATGTGGAAAAATGCTGGTGACCATGCCATTAAAGAATGAAGGCAGGTATGGAAGGATTGGAAGAAAGGCAGCTGTAGTGAAAGAAGATATGCAGAAGCAAAAAGGAGGACAAGAAGGCAGCAGTTCGGCAGTTTGGCAGTTTGACTGCCAATGATAACGCATTCCGTATCGTGAGACAGATGACAAATCAGAACACAGATGTGATTGGTGACACTTGTGTCAAGAATGACAAAGGGGTCCTTGTTTTCAATGATACAGAGAAGCGTCAGGCATAGAAGAAGCATTACAAGAGATTGCTTTATGAGGATTTTCCTTGGGATAGCAGTTAACTGGACATGGAAAGTCCTACAGAAGGCCCGGCTCCATGGATTGATAAACAGGATGTCCATACTGCCTTAAAGAAGATGAAGAATGGTAGAGCTGCTGGAGCCTGACGTATTGTGGCAAAGATGCCAAAAGCCTCTGATTAAGCAGGGCTACAGCTCTTGAGAAAGTTATTCAACAAGTTATTCAACAACATTGTGACGGAAAGGAAGCTACCAAGTGACTGGAAGATGAGCATCATTATTAACTGCTTCAAAGGGAAAGGAGATGTAGTGGAACCAGGGAAGGAGGAGTCTTTGAAAGAGTTACGGAGAAGTACATCAGGGATGCAGTTGACATCAGTGAAATGCAGTTTGGGTTCATGCCCGGTAGAGGTACTACCGATGCAATCTTCAACACAAGACAAGTCCAGGAAAAGTTCCTTGCTAGGAAATAAGATCTTTATTTCACCTTTGTGGATCTGGAGAAGGCCTTCGATTGAGTGCCACGACAGGTAATAAAATGGGCACTGAGGCAGGTCAGAATTGAGGAATGGGTCATCAGGGTAGTGATGTCAATGTATGAAAATGCCATGAGTGCTGTGAAAATCAATGGTACAACTGGCAAAGGCTTCAAGGTGAAAGCGGGGGTGTACCAAAGCTCTGTCTTAAGCCCAGTGCTTTTTATTATTGTCCTGGAAGCACTCTCAAGAGAATTCAAAACTGGACTACCTTGGGAACTGCGGTATGCAGATGATCTCCAGTTGATTGCTGAAAGTATTGAAGATCTGGATAGAAAATTTGAGAACTGGAAAACTGGACTGGAACAGAAGGGCATATGTGTTAACATCCTAATATAAAATTTGCATTTGTGTATGCAGCTACCCAATTATTTTAAGTTTATGTCAAAAAGTGTTTGTAACACTCACAAAGTACATTACCACTTGGGCACAACCTCAATATTGATAGAGTCAGCTTTTTTAAAGCATTTTAGAGCTATAAAGCTAACCAACTCATCTTTGTATTGGTAACATTTATAACATGCATACCTGAAAGCATCATATTTGGTACTTTAATGTTCTATTGTTTCCTAGGCCTTTGGGAGCGGTCCGCACACACCTGAACAGACAAAAGAAATAGAAAAATTAAAAAACTTGTATTTCAAAGCCAAGCAAGAATATGAAAAGGTATGTTGTACTTTTTAAATTTATTATGTATATAAATGCCACTGATTAAGGCAAAAGCTGAAACACAAAAAGAAGAAAATCAAATAGATTAGTTTTCCTTTTACAGTATATTTGAGCCATGATGACACTGAGGTTAAAGTGTTGGCTTTTGAGTCTGAGGATTGCAAGTAACAGCCTGGCTGGCTCCAGTGTACTGCAGCTGTTTATCGATCCTTGTTATATGTATACCCTATTAATGCAGAAAATGTTGATGTGCTAATATAACTAGTCCATAGGTAGTCTAATTAATGATGCAAATAGCAGCTTGGTGTATTCTGCTGTAGCCTTATTATTTGTTGCTGCAATTGTCCCCACTTTAAGTAGAAGGAAGCACTTTGGAAGCTCTTTATAATCTTATGAATTAGTATCAGAATTAATACAAAATTAATTTAGAAGTAGAAAAGACTATAGTATTTAACATGATTGTGTACATTTCTGCTTCTCAGAATAAAAACTTCTTGGTAAATAAAACTGAATGCAAAACAAAGTTAGATGAATAAACTCACCTTCAAATAGTCTCTCATTGCTAAGCACAGTCCACAAAATCTGTCTCCTGAAGTTCACACAAGTTTCTTGTACACTATCTGAAGCTGGAGTTTTTCAGATTGGCTTTTGATTCTGGACAGGTTGTAAATTGTATTAAGGAAAAATCACTGCTCTTTCTGTAATTTTATCCGATGAAAGCCACATAAACAGTTGCCCCAATTTAAACTGATATCAGTGGTCGCTTTAGAAGAAATACATCCTCATTTCAAAAAAACCCCAAAAAACTGCTACTAAGATGGAATTATGAAACTCCGCAGTAAATTGATGATGTCACAAACGTTAATGTTACGTGATGGCATGGAGGTTTGAGTGTTGGCTTTTGAGTCTGAGGGTTACCAGTTCAAGTCGGTCGGTGGATGGATGGATGGATCCATGGATGGATGGATCCATGGATCCATGGATGGATGGGTCCTTGGATGAATGGATCGATGGATGGATGGATCCATGGATCCATGGATGGATGGATCGATCGATTGATGGATGGATCAATGGATGGATGGATCGATGGATAGATGGATGAATGGATGGATGGATAGATGGATAGATGAATGGATTGATTGATAGATTGATAGATTTCGGGAAATGATAATTGGTCCTCACTGCCAACAATTGCAGATCATAACATAGTTTGTCCAAGAAAGGAAAAATCAACATTCTGATTCTATCTCTACAAGCTATTTTTGTAACAAATATCATTGGATAGGATGTTACTTTACCCCTTTACATGTCTGCTAGACAGTTATTCTTTGTAACTGTCAATACCTTTCTGTTTTTATAGCAAGTGAGATTGCTTCAAAGCATGGCATCTGCAGGTGCACAGTCATCAACAATGTCTACAATCAACCAGACCATAGTACCTTCAAACATCCAGATCGTGAACACAATTCCAGGAGAAAGTGTACCTTCAATTTCTGGACAAACATCAGTTACGTCAACTTCAGCGTCAGTTGCTTCTTCCAGTGGCTTGTTGGCAATGGGGTCAGCACAAAATCAAGTAAGTATGATGGAGGTATTTAGTTATTTTGTAGAAATGGTTATACTTGTTGTCTTTATTATGTGTAATACTCCCTTAATTATCGGTTTAATTAGATAAAACTTAACAAAGTTTTTCTGTTCTAAATGACTGAAGCCCATTTTCCTCTTGTTCATAATCTGTACACAGACTTTTGAGTTCTAGCCTGGGAAGTGATGCAAGGTTAATGCTGACATCAAAACGTATTTGAGAATTTTTGTTTGTTGTTTGCTTTTTGTTGGGTTCAAGAGTGGCTCAAGTTATTGTGTTAACCTTTAAGGATGGACATGAGTTGTAACCAAGTGCCTCAATTTTGTATTTCTCCCATGGATCAACACAGTGTTTATGCCAAGGCTTTTAAATGGAAGGAAAAGCTATCTGTGCTTTCCTGGTACCTTTTCTGATTTCCTTATTCTGCCATTCTCATGGCTAGACGGAGAATGTATCCACTGTTGTTAAGCAAACCATTAATCTCAGTTCGGTTGTCTTGGGAGTGCATGGTAAGACATCTCCATAAGTTCTTGTAAGTCTCTGAGACACTTGATACGCAGTCTTTCATCATTACAATAGTCTAGGTTTGTCAGTGTTTGGTCACTTTGGGCCTTTTTGTGAAATGCCTGTTGCTTTTGGATAAATACCTGCATGATTTCTCTTGCATGAGCTATTGCTTAGGTAAAGATACATATGTTTATCATGTTGATTTCTTGAACAATCTTTTTGTGGTACAAAACTTGAAAATCGCCTTGAAAATTTGCGACATTGCGCTAAAATCATA
>JANTCA010091392.1:0-13185 GCA_024741275.1 Chironex yamaguchii
GCTTTTTTGTGTGGTAGGTACACAATCCTTGTGAATGGATGGCAAGATCTTTCTAGTTGTGAAAACAATTCTTGGATTTAAAGCAGAGAAACACTTAACTACGGCTTTTTTAATCTTTCGTATAAATAGGTTGTCATATACATATACATATATATGACGTTTCATACTCTGAGGGGTGTCAGACGAAAAAAGCTTTTTAGTATGATTTTAGCGCAATGTCGCAAATTTTCAAGGCGAAAATATTTTCCCTTATTGTATATCTATGTTCATATTATCTTCCTCTCCTTTCGTTAACAACTTAACAATTCCACATTTGGCAACACCATAAAAGACTACTGGTCTGGTCCTGGCCGATCTATATAGATCGCCCTGGTCTGGTCCATTGGTTTACTTTGTAATCACGGCATAGTGTGGATTTATCTCAAAATAATTGAATGTTTTCGAATGTTCATTTGGAAAAGCGATTAACGACGCAGTTATTGTCTTTCTTCTTTAGATAAAACAGGAAAGCCGAGAAGATAGAAAAAGGATTCTTATCTGTAAAAATTATCAGCCTGGTTGTAACATTTATTGGAAGACTGCCATACTACTTGCAACTGTATTTCTAAGTAGACGCCAGAGTTCGTACGTATCTATTGTACATAGATAAAATTACGTGTTAGCCGTTAAGTGAGATGCAGTGCTATGGATAAGCACGTACCAGATATCAAAGGTGATTGGCCCCTGGTTAGTAAGATACGTCAAGTATGTAGTTCCCAATGGTTCAATTATATTTAAATGCTCATTTCACGATGAGCACCACAACAGTCGTTAATATTTGCGCTCAGATTAACACATAGTTGAAAATACGTAAAATGAAAAAAAAATTTGTACAAATTACGTTGATGAACTTGTTTTCCTTTGTTGCTCCACGCCTTGTGGGGCACTATCGTATCCCCAGTGTAATTCAGGCAGATCACAGCATGAAAGTTTTCGTGGTCCGTATTACGCGTTGGGCAATTAGCTAACAGTGTACTTGGTAGCTTGAGAAATATCTTTGTTTAAGTAATTACCCTCATGCGTGACATTATCTCATCTCTAAGCCTTTGTGAGCTATCAGAAATTGCCTTGGTTTCAAACACACAAGACGAAAGAATCACAAGATGTAACTACGGTCTGCTGTCTTCCAGCCATTACAACTTGAACGAATTAACTGTGATAAAAACTTCAGAGCAGTCTCAGCAGCCAAGTCAAACTTTCTTCTGATTGCTCAGTGGTCTTATGCACTCTCGTGTAGACCATTTCTTGTATTTAGTTAAGGAGTTTTGGCTTATTCATAAATTGTCTATCTGGTGGTTTGTTGAAAGTATTACCTTCTGTAATCCAGTAGTAATAATTCTCGTGACGTGAAGAAAGCAAATCATTACTCTGTTTGCTCTTCAGACACAATACGAGTCTTTATTACTGATTTTTTATAATTACTATCGGAATAAACTCCTAGGGTTTTGGTTACTTCGATACAGTATGTGTTTGTACAACAGACATGGTAGATGATTATTAAGAGCCAACCTATAAGGTACGCTACCATAAAGTTTCATTAGCAAACGCTGTACGTTTGGTAAATAATCACGGTCATAAAGGAGATTTTCCGTCTTCAATCCAAGTGTAAGTGGAAAAACTCCCGCTCGCCGATATCTCTTAAAAGTATCCTTTGTCATGCTTCAAGGGTTGCAAGTATAGATAGATAGTAAGAAGTAGGTTTGCGTTTTAGTGAATACGTTTAGATAGGTATGCTGACATTTGCATAGGATATATAGAAGTCGACAGGGTGGTCTTGTGTTAAGAAAAGAAGTAAAGTCATGATGGTTGCCACCGGAGGGTCGATCCCGGTGCAAATGTGGTCTCACGACTGCAAATCTGATGCCTTTCCTACGGAGCTAAACAACTCAATGGGGAAAAACGAAAGACTATAAGTTATTAGACCCCGATCGTCTACCCCTGTTATTGGGTGTCTGTGTTTTGGTATATAGGCTTTACAAGCGGCATGTGCTTTGTGCCTACAAGGCATCCATTTAACACAGTTTGCATTAATTCGATATAGAAATCGAAAGCGTAAAAGTTATTTGTATAATGTATCCATTAATCATCATTTATGCAAGTTCCTTATAGTATTACTAGGTTTTAATAATAGACCGCCTGAGAGTCGAAGAAGGTTCTCTTGACGGTTAACTTGACTACCGCTCTGTTCAGCGATACATCTTAACAGACACGGTTAAAAGATGTTTAATCAATCCTTATATCCATTCTTGCTTCTGTTTTCATTAAATTACAACTCTTTCTATTTTAGCTTGAAAATAATGAACCTTGCCAGGTATGTAGGCCGGGGATTGTAGCGTGAAAAAGAGGAAGAAAATGGCAGATAGTTTTATGGATCAAATAAGAGACAGAATCGTAAACCTACTTTACTGATAATCATCTCTTGATAATTTATAAAGAATTTCACCTTGAAAATTTGCGACATTGTAAAGAAAACCAGTAGGCACCTTCTCCATTGATGTGGACTTCAACTTCACCTCCACTTCCTTCTGGACCTCTGCATCATCCGGCTCTTCCTTGATGGTTTGTTTGGAGGTGATCTTGTTACACAGTCTCTCCCAGACAGATTCATTCTTGATGAAGGTCTTAAATCTGGGTTCAAGTGCAGTCGCTTCTTCTAGGAAGTCTTGCTGTGTGGTATCTTTGTACCTCTGTGCCAAGGTTTGCAGTGAAATGATCATGTTCCTCACTGGAGCTGAAATGGACTCTTAGTTACTCCAGCATTGGCAGGACCATACCTGCTATGGGTTTCTGTTCGCTGCTCATTACGGTAGTCATTTTGTACAGGAATCCTGCAACCTGCAGGAATGTCTCTATCTTCGCCATGTCAATGTCTGAGGCTTCCTGTAGTTTCTTGAACTCCTCCTTCTTTTTGATTCTGTCATCTAGGCTAGATGCCACAAAAGCAGGGTATTGCTGGACTAAGCGTTCAATCAGTAGGAAAGTTGAATTCCATCTTGTCAGGCAATCCAAGATGAGGGAATTTAATTGCAAGGAAGGCCCAGAGCCAGCTGCTTCTTCTTCAGCACAATCTTAGCGATGTACGACTTTCTGAAATAGGTGATTACAGGTCTGATGATACCCATAAGGGGTGATACCCCTCTGACATTTAGCATCTTCTGTACTGCAAGGGTTAAGTTGTGCGCAAAGCACCCTAGTGAAATACCAACTCCAGACATACTCGTGGCATTTATCATGGCCCGGGCATTATCTGTGGTCATGGCCATGACCTTGTCTTCCAGCTGAAACACCTTAAGGCATTCATCAATTTCAAAAGTGATATTCTCCCCTGTCTGTTGCACATCATGTTTCAGTGTCTGCAGAACTTTACACTTTACGTCCCAGTCCTACAAATAGTGCACCGTGATTGTCAAGTAGTGGTGTGCTACTCTTGATGTCCATCCATCTGCAGTCAGGGATACATGGTCTACTTGACAGATCTTGTTTCAGGGCACCTAGGGCGGCATTATACATGGCAGGAATGAGCCGTTCCCTCACATCGTGATGATTTCAGAGTTGGTAGAATGGCTTCATCTCATGAACCATGACCCTGAAATAGGGATCCCCTACTGTGTGGTAGGGTCCAAGGGATTTTACAAGGTATTGGCATACCCTGTTTGTGATGACGTGCTTTTTTCACTCTGGCATTTTTGCTTGTTTGGCAATTGAGAAAGGCGTCCCTCTTGTGAGGTGACTGGGCTGTTGTTAGTGGCAGAAGATCCAATCTCAATAGATGGTAGAGGAGGTAAGTTGGTGTCTGCTGACCGGGAAACAGCTGCTGATGTACTTGGCTGTGCCTGCACCTGGGGCTGGGAGGTCTGTGTTGCTGGTGCCGAAAGACATTATATGGAAATGTTTATTATTACTTGGATAGTGACTACTGAATTAATGAAATACAGGTATCTATTAAACAAAGATGCACTACACAAATCTGAGTAAACTGTATGTACCTAGCTTCAATAAACTGATATCATGGATTGGTTATGCTTTGTATCATGTCATATCAAAGTTTGGAATTCAGATTATATTCAGGCTGACAACAAGGTTGCTGCTCAGAGACTGCCAGTTTGGAGCCCCCCTCCCCACAACATATGTTCACAAAAGTTACAGAGACTGAGAGAATACTCAGTACATGTAGTCATAATACAGACCCTTTCATTTCTACAATTATAAATTTTGATTTAAAACTTCCAATCAACAAATATTTGACCTAAAACTTAAAACAAATAGTAAACTATTTAAAAGTAAAGGACAAACTTACCCATTAGCAGGGCCTGCATGATAGATCCAGCAAGATGAGGCTGTACTTCAATTTTGTGATGCCTCCTCAGCCAAGTTTGTTGTGCCCCCAACCATGACAATGATAGTGCAGGCATTTAGCTTTCCCATCTGTTAATGCTTTCATGCGATCCTACACTTCGCTCTTTTTTACTTTTGGCATGGCTACCAAGGTCAAGGTTATCCAAAGAATATGTACGCTTGATTCTCTCAGCGAATATATTAATACATTAAAATTTCCAACCAATCACGTCGCAATATTTTTCATTATTCGTCCTCTACTGTCCTTTAGCCGTTCTGGTCAAATTGCAGTACTTGCACCAACTCTCGCAAGCTTTCGCGAGGATTGGGCAAACGCTCCAGAATGGCGGCGCTGCCGCTGAATTCATGAATTTTCTTTTTATTTTACGTGATTCAAGCAAAGAAAATCAGTTGACCACAACTACAAAGGGGTATTGCAGCAGTGGGATCCTAACGGTCCGTTCTGTTGGCGCTAATTTCTCGTCTAGAGTGAAAATTTACGTGCGTCAGGACCTATACGCAATGTGCAACCTTCTCCTTTTTGATTCCTACGTATCTATCAGTAACGAAAATATAGAAAAAAATTACGAGAGAGACGGAAACTAAAGTAAATCTCTTTTATTTCAACGTTGGACTTTCATTTTCCTGGATAGGCCTTACGTGTGTCGTGTGGATTTTTGCTCCAGTTCAAGAAACCGGTCCACCGACGTTTCGGTTTTTTCGGCTGTACCGATAATTTTTTTACGGTCCGTACCTGTCCAGCAACTGGTGAATGGAATACTTTCATGAGGTTCTGCACCATGTGGTGCACAAAGTTATTTTTTGCTAAGGTGTAAAATCTGAGGGATGTGCACTGTGAGGTGGTGGTTTAGAGGCACCGAAAAAAGGAGTGTTTAATTGGATTGGTTAGTTACATTTGCATGCTTGCATATTTTTCAGCATAAGTTCCGCAATTTTTCATTGATGTTCCTTCAAAAACTAACATTTTCTAGCAACATTAAGCTAATTCCAATTTTAACATTACTGTAAAATTTTGACTATAATAAGATGAAGAATGTCACTACAATACTCCTAAAAATGCAAGTGGTAGTCTGTGCAAGTGAAATTTTGAATTAAGGAAAATAAGAGGCTTTATGTCAGACCGTAAAAAAGTAAAAAACCAGACCATTTTATAGTCGCTATTATTACATGGAAAGCATTGTCAGGTCTTTTGCCCTGCTATGTATCAAATCTATGCAAGAAAACGTATTTGCAGAAAGTAAATATGAAGTAGCACAATGCTACTGCTAATGCCTTAGTTCCAAGGATGAAAGCTTGCAATGCGTAGAGCGCTTTAGTAGGCCGCATAGCAATTTTACACTCTCAGCTGAACCTTATTAAGTTTTTAGTTTGCATTTTTAAACAATGATGTAATTTTTAATCAATCCTTTTAGATGGTAGTACTTTAACATTCTAAGCAACCCTGGGGATTGCTGCGGCTACCACTTTAATAAAAATGAAGTGAAAATGAAGAGAATGAAACATTCTTTAAATATTGATAAAATCGTTGGCGCCAGACAATGTCATACGCCATCCGGGTAAAAGTACATCCATTGCTTGTGTTGTTACTACTAATAAATAACCTTCTTTGCTGAACAGCAATGCTTCATCAACAGTTGCATAATAATTCTGAACACTAATGTATCCTGCTGTAAAGGTGTTGAGTGTTTTGGAAAAATGTTTCCATTGTCAACTGTTGTGTGGGTATACCAATTGCTAAAGGCCCCAATGTCTCTTTTACTTTCTTTTGTAAGACCAACAACATAGGTACTTGAATATTGGTGGTCAAGTTTTGTCCCTGTCAAATAAGAAAACTGAATTGACCTTCCCAAGAAAAATTGGCTGCTTTCATCAACTCTATGAAAAATACACAAGTCACCTGAGGAAAGATGTTTATAATAAAAAGGACAGTTTCAGCCTCTTCTTGGGAGAAAGTTCTTTATTCAAAAACGCATCCTGAATATCTTTCATGATGTATAAATACAGCATTGTCCTTTTTGTTCTTAACGTCTTTTTTAATTCCTCTAAGCAGTTGCGCACACAAGGTTTGAGCATAAGTTCAATGCTGCTGTAACTTTGTTTATCTCAAACATCAAGACAGCGAGCAGTTAACCCATGCATGTCCTTGTCAAAACTCACAAGAACGTTCTTCAGGTGCATGCTACATGCAACTTCATATGAAAAAAACAAATGCTGGTCCAGGTGTCGGCCTTCAATGCAGTGGGCATACTTTGCAGTTGTCACTTTTGACTTAGCCTCCTTCAAACCCTCAAACTTATTGAAGATGAAAGCATCACAGATAGGCAGTCCATCTTCCAAAGGAAGGCAGTAGCCAACAAATCTGTCTGATCTTCGGTCATATTCAATTCGTCCTCGCATGCATGTGTCATCAAGGTGAACGTGCAAATATGGAGGACAACTCCATTTTTCCAAGTGTTCTTTTACTGTATCAAAACAGAACTTTCCTTTCATAATTGGTTCGCTTCTCGATATTATTCTATTGATGGTTGCAACTGATGGTAGTGTATTGCATAAATTTGCATATAGGAGTTCATAACCTGCCTTTCCAATGCGGCAAAGACGTGATGATGCAAATTCTTTTACTACATGTTCATATGGATATCCTTGTTTGGAAATTCACTTTTTGAAGTTTCATAAAGTATTTGCAATATGGGTTTGGCACTAGCACAACCTGTACCAAAGGTCTCTCGAATGCCACATAAAAGATTTTCTGTATTATCAATAAAGTCAGCCATTGGATTAACATAAAAAAAGTCCGTGACTTTCATCTGACTGGCAACATTTGCTAATTTTATTAATGCCCGCTGGCGTCGAAAGGTTCGAGATGGCCAGTGGGAAGATGCAGGTTTTTTGAAATCTCAAGCGCGTCCAATTGGATTTAGCCCTAAGTTGCTGAAGCTGTCTTCACTGATGGATTTTGATGATGTTGCTGTCTTGCAGGGAACAGCGTCGATGATTTCCAGGTCTGGATCACTATCTGTGACTCTACAGAAAGGATGATGCTCCATGTTTATTGATGATGGTGATGCATTTTTCTCTGAAGAAGAATTGATAGAGGTCGCTAGCATGCATTATTGTTTAGGTGTGGCTTCCGATCTTTTTTGTAAGTATGAGCTTATTGATTGTTTTTTCATTGGCAGTGATTGCGGCATTGATTGCTTCTGCTGTATCTTTTCATTCATCCAGCAAAACTTTATCGTGTGGCATTGTGCATTTGACAACGAAACAGAGTCTTTGCTGCGGGGCATCACCGACTTTGCTTTACACTCAGCACATTGAAAAATCATTGCATGCTTTGGTAACTGAAAACTTGCCAATTCCTGACTGACCCTTGTTAGTGCACCATTTCAGCAGATTGTCTTGGACTTCATCAACTGTGACAGAAAAATCATGTTGTTGCGCTGGCTTTTTTTTGTGTTTTCCTTGCTTTTTTCAAACTTGCGCTTTGTGTTTTTTTTATCCTTCTACTGCTACAAGAAACTTCTCAAAAGATGGTTCAAGACCGGGCAAAATTCTTAAAGCTGAAGTTTTTCTGTAAATATTCCAACCAATCTCTTTCTTTCCTCAATAATGTCTTGCATTTCCAAAACAAAAGAAACCATTTTTTCCGATTCAGCTTTGCTTTTAAGTAGAAGAATGGCTTCTTTGGTTTGATAACCTGAGAACGACGTGATGTTTTTGAGGTATATGCCATCACTTGGAATAATGTCCCACAAATTGGAGGGACTGTATCGTCATCAGAAGTTTGAGCTAAGAAAGCTAAAATTGAATAGAAAAATGCTCAAACCAGAGTTGCAAAATATCGCTGACCTTCCTTCCAGGCGCGAATCGCCCAGGATTGTTGGGGTGGGGTGGAATATCCCCCAATATTCTATTATTATTTTGTAAATCACCACTCCATTCGGTAAAAAGGTAGATTGATTCCGTAATTCAGCTGCAAAAAGGGACTTCAGTATTGGTAAAAGAACATTACCTAGCACTAAGAAAAGAGTTACCCAGAAATGTTTTAATGGGCTCCAGCCTCGGACACCGACTATACATCTGTCCCCTACATGTTGACGACTAGCATTGCCACTTCCTACACCCCCACCTGTCTGTCACGCTAATAGAGTTGATATCCCGTATCTACTGTCGAGGCTGGTTTCTTATAAATTGAGTGTAGTACACATTGGATCAAAAATGCCACATTTTTAACACAACAAAGTTAAGGCCATATTTCAAAAATTATATTTTGCAATACGCTATCTTTTGGAGGCAAATGTGTACCGGCCATACTTAATTTTTCCGGTCAAAAAGCTGGTCTTCAAAAAGTAATCTTCAGCATTGCATAACGAGATCATTTTGACACCCCCTACCGGTAGGTAAACCCCCCAACCATTAAGTACTTTTTAAACGACCACATAGTCTTAAGAAACAAATCATAAGTCGATTCCCACTTTCGAAAGGTATCAAAGCACTGTAATTCCTTGACATACAGTTCAACTATTCAATTGCACCTATTAGGAAATGGATTTTAAAAAATCTTAACAATATGCGATCAGATAGGCCTATCAAATAAACACTGCATTTGCAAAAATCAGTTCCTCCTCAACGGGGCCTGCAGCCCATGATCCAAAATTTTTAAAAATTTAGCTCGCCATGATAATCGTATGTGTCATCCTGTGAATTGAGAAACAGAAGCTTACTTGCATTAGCTTCTTCACTTTCTGCTTCATTTTCCATGGTTGAATTTCAACCTTTGCTGACAAATTTGGCAGAAAACACGTGCTTCAAAAATCAAATAAAAAATTCCTCTGTGTACCCAGGGTATTAGCACCTGTAAGGGAAGCGTTCAACAGGGGTCTCTCAATCATGTCTCATCAAAACGCCTGAAATGTTTTCCAGTTGTCATCTTTGATTTCCGCTCAATAATTGGAAAATGATCTTTGTGATTTCTTGCACTATCCCTGTGATTTCTTTGATTTGTTTGTGATTTTTCATGATTTTGTAATCTTTTGTGATTTTTTGCAATTTTTCCGTGATTTTTGCACAAAGCGCACGAGATTTTTTCTAGTGATATGCCCCTCCGTTTAATGCTGCTGCCATTAATTGATGCCATCAATGTCTTTCTAAGAATACCAATGCCTTTGTAGACAGTGACTGCATAATGATGTTAAAGGAACATTCATCCCAAATATGGACAGATTTATGAGTACTCAGTTAACAGTAAGTCAAGCTTAGGGATTTCAGATAGCCGCATCAGTCAGTAAAGTACACGGCTTCACTGATTCCATTGCCATAGTAATAGCATGATGGAGCAAAGTCGATTGAATTAAAATCATAAACTTAAGGTGTGATTGTGTTAGCAACACTCTGCTCTAAATCCTTTCTATACTCTTCGTTCCTGAAGATCTACTCCTCACTTCTAAACCGAAGGAGGTAAATGGCTAGTTTCTATACTTGTTTCGTATAAAAACGGTTGCCATATACCTATGCTTTCCTTTCTAACAATTCATATTGTGAAGAGTGTCAGACGAAAAAAGAGCTTTTAAGTATGTTTTAGCGCAATGTCGCAAATTTTCAAGGCGATTTTCAAATTGTTTATTCCTTCGAAGCATGTCGCTTACCATCATTGACAGCTAGCTTTTTATGGCACATTTCGTCATAATGCATCTTGTTTGACGAATAGAGGAAAAGTAGAATTGCATAGCGTGAGTATGTGAAGTATACCTTGGGAGAAAACAGAGAAATTTGAATCAAATTGACAATGCTAAATTAATAGTACACCCTGAAGAATGAAAGAAAAGAAAGAATTCCAGCTGATGCCGACTACAGAGCTTTGAATATGGTAGTACTGAAAGACACCGCTTCAGTTGTATCCATAAAAGGTAATGTCGTGACAGACCACGAGCATATTCCTAAAAGTAAACAACAGTAATTTTGCTGTATTTTCAGCAGCCGCTAACAAGTAAACAATCCCTACAAACCAACTAACTGTTCTTTCACATTTTCCTCAATGAGGTCTTGCACTTATCGCAATCATTTCGGCAGTTTTGGTTAAACTTGAACAATGTTTGTATAATTTCACAAGGCGGTGGTAATGCCACAACGCAGGCAACAGCCTTTGGAAGGCGATGCCCGCGCTGCGATAATCAGGAATTTCCTTCCCTTTTCCCTTTTATTATAACACATTTACTTGTCATGTAACAAAG
Organism: Chironex yamaguchii; assembly: GCA_024741275.1. Lineage (NCBI taxonomy): Eukaryota > Metazoa > Cnidaria > Cubozoa > Chirodropida > Chirodropidae > Chironex > Chironex yamaguchii. The sequence continues at coordinate 10,626 of JANTCA010091392.1, forward strand.
TCTATAACAGCTCAAATAGTTTAGCCAATTCACAGAGGTACTGTAGGAAATACAAACACGTGCAAGGAAAAGTAAAGTACAATGCAATTCGTAAGGACATGGAAGTCTGACTAATGTCTCGAATTATTTTTAAATACACTAAGTATTTTCAAGGGGTGTGATCATGATGCATAATTTTCAAAAGATAGGTCAATGAACACTTTACGGGCAGTCTAAGCAATGCACCCGTAGCCATTCGTCCCCATTCTGGCCACGTCGTGGTTCCTTATGTCTAATTTACGGGTTGGTTAGATAGATTATCTAAGAAAGAACAAAACAGGACTATGTAAGGGACGAGTTCAAGGTGTGAAACAGAAGGATAAAAGCATGGAGATTGTTATGAGACGGTAGCATCTTTTAGATACCAAAAGAAGAACAACTAGTAAGAGACAGATACGGTGGCACAAACTTGAGGCGGAGGAAGAACATAAACAATATAAGAGCATGAAAGAGCTAATGCAAGGGAAACTGTGGACAGGACGAGCAGCGGGTTAAAGGATCCAGACAACTCATCTCTAATATTTGGTACGTTTTCTGGAGAAGCATCAGTAGACTTGCTAGTGCTGAAGACTCTTTTCATATTTCATCTGACAAGTTGGGAGGCATATTCAAACTATTGATCCTTAGCCTTGAGATCTTTAAAACCAAAATAGAATATTTCAAATAAATTGACAGTTGATATCACTTTTAGACTTGTGCTTCCCAGTGTCCATTGCGCCCCGAATTTCCGCAGTACACGATTTTTATATGAGACAAAAATCGTGACACCGTGTACCTTGTTACGCTACACTAGATTCATGGACGACATTTGAGTCTTCAAACGTACCATGTCTCAATAAAAAAACTCCAACAGTGAGATATTTGAGGTCGAGGTGGTAGTTAGGAAGCACATCTTTCTTGGGGCTAAAATTTTAAGAGTTCTTACACGTACGTTTTGTCTAAATCCATACTGTTCACCCTCGTTTTTCCTTTTGGCAGAAGAGACGTAATTTTAACGCTTGTTTGTATACTGTTAAGTAATGAAGACTTGAAAATACTAAGTGAAAATACTAAGTAATCATTAGTTAAGCTTGCGAGTCTGAGAAAATGTTGATTTAAAGTTTTCGTATTTGTGTCGCTCATAACAAGGCCGAAGGCCCATAACTGAGTTAAAAAGCTACATAAGTAGCAAAGTAAAACAACAGAACACGAAAATGACAAAGAATAACATTGGTTAAAGTTGAACTTAAAACTGTGTAAATCATGAGTATAAAGAAAGCATTCAACAGGCAATGAGTTCCACATTTTTGAAGGTCCGTGGAGATCATCAATCCCAGCAAGCATCAATCATGCAAAAACTGCTTCAACATCACCTGGAATGATACCCGAGTTTTGTGCAGCTAATCTGTCTAGTAATCAATCACCTTATGATGATCAACCTCAGTAAGCATCAATCATGCAAAAACTGTATTATGCAAATAATCAAAGATGCTTCGACCTTCAATATCACATACAACGTTGCCTAACTTTTGTGCAGCCAATCTGTCTAGTTATAAATCACCCTATGATGATCATCCTCAGCAGGTATAAATCATGCAAAAACTGTATTATGCAAAAAATCAAAGATACTCGAGCTTCATTTTCTCAAATGTTTTTTCGATACTGAAACACGGCCTTACATTAAATTTCCCTCCATAGTTGTTTATAATGAAACATGGCTTGCAATTAGCCTACTAAACTTCCCATTCACAGGACGGGCATTTGACAATATTTTATACAGTAGGTTCAGTACTTAAATGCATGCACAAAGAGCAATGGGAATGGAGCGCTGATTCAAGAAAGCAAGGGTGGCGGAAGTGGGGGGAAGGGGGCCTTGTCACCCTGATAAAGTTTAGGATAAAACCAAAAAAGAAAAGTCTCATATTTCTTTGGATTAAATATGATTCGCAATGCATTCTCCAGGGATGTAGAGCTATTGTTTCAAAAGTTGCGCCCCCCCCCCAGGGTCAACCATGGCGGGCCAACGGATGCCACTAAAACGCAGCTTCATTAGAGATGTGGCCCCTATAACCTAAAATCCCTCTCCGCCCCTGGAAAGAGGTTGCCTGGACATAGATCCCCTTCCCTTTTTCATTTTCAATAGATATTTCACAAAAAACAAATCATAACCCAGAAAAAATTGCTACTGAATCGATATTTTCTTTTTATTTCCCATGCTATTACCTTGCGATTATGTTTGCGGACCAGAGTTCTACATTTTAAACTTCAGACACATGCAATGAAGTGAGGCCACCAGAATCACATCCTGCTATTTTGGGCTACCGAAAAATGAACAACCTCAGACAAGACACAAACTCAGTTTAAAATACGGATGACGTCACTCGACAGAAAAATGAGAACTTCAAGGATCTTAACGCGCTTTGAGAAAAGAAAGACAATGCCTTTTTAGCGAACCAGATCTTAAAGCCCATTACAAGTCAATAACTTCGCACAAGGATCATCTTTACCTTCATGTAATGTCATAAGTGCACAAGTCCGCGCA
>JANTCA010091393.1:0-13184 GCA_024741275.1 Chironex yamaguchii
GGTTGCAGTGATAGAAAAATCACTGTTTTATCGATGGTGACTTTTATTTAATCTGTTGAAAGTAGCTGCCACCATTCATCTTTCATTCAAATGTTGGGCATACTCAATCCATGGCCATACTGTTACTTGTCCAAATTGACAGTGAATGCTTAGCAACCAATAAAAGTTGCATTCATTTGGGCCTTGTTTGTGATGCCATGTCTTTTGTGCAATATGCTTATGATGATGTCGTGCTATTAACTTATAAAAGCTAGTAGTGTGACTGTCAGTACTTTGCTTGTCACATATGAATGGGACCAGGGGAACTTGAACATTTGGGTTGTACAATCAAAGGTAATAAAAACTCAGACGATAATAGAACTTGAAGCAAAAACCTTGTAAGATATGAATCATATTTGAAGAATTAAGTTTGAATAGTCCTGATAATTTTGGGATGCATCTGATGAAAATACCCTAATAGTCATCAGGTGGATGTAGGCATTGAATTACATCTTTGCACTATATATAACGGTTTCTGACCAGGTGTGTTGAAGCGTCTGTGTTTAAAGCATGTGATCATGCTCACATGCCTCCTCATGCACCTGGAAGAAATTAGGTGCACTTTTTATCTGCTCTCCTCACCCTCCCTGGATCAGCAGCCAATCCATGTATCTAAAAATGTTAACAAATGGTGTTCTTTGTTAGTAGAAGGTCAGTAACAGCTGTGTAATCTGTGACTAAGAAACCTTATGTAGAGGTCTTACGTTTGTGAATAATCTATAGAATATCGACACTCAGAATCCTTGGCATGATGTAATGTAGGCAGACATTCATGGTATCTCCAATTACGTACTTGAACATCAATTTAATAGGTAAGTTAATGATCATTTCTGTTCTGCTTAAAATAGTAACAGTATCAGTTTATAGCAGTTTATACATAGTTTTTTCATTTGTCATTTTGTACATATTGTATATTTCATTGTAGACAAGAAAGCTTCATCATGTCACTTTTAATAGTAAGGAAGAAACATTAAACATAGCAGCTTCTAGTGAGGATGTGGAGAAATCAATGCTTGGATATGACTGGATTGCTGGTCTTCTTGACAACAATACAAGTGGGATGGAAAATTCAGATACATACTTGAATAATATTAAGGAATTTAGGAGGCTAAATCGAAAGGAGTGTGTTGCACCAGATAGTCCATTTCTCCCGTAGGTATCATTTTTATGAGATTTTTGTGTACTGCAACCATATAACCTGAGTATGTATTGTATATGGGCTTGGAATAACCGGAAGACCTTAGTTTTAATCAATCAAGAGAAAGACAATGGTTTAGAAATCAACTATTATGAATGAACAGATAGCTTTTATAATGTAACCAAAGTCGCCAAAATGTAGGATATGTGTTAATTTAGGGTTATTCTTCATAAGTATCAACATATTTGCTATTTCATATACCTGTTACTGAGCAAAGCTGCTTTCCATGCCAGAGCAAGGAAATTTGCTAGGAAATGAGCTCTTTATGAGACTGGGCTCCTGTTACTTGCTGTGACTAATAATATTTTTTGTGATGATGCAAATTTGAACTCACGACCACAGGTGTGTAAAATCATTGTCTTATCCTACTATAGCATGATGGCTCTTATTTGTTTATGTCAGAAAATGTCATCACTTATGCCTTGTTATTGTTTAAGTTTTCTTGTTGTAAGGATCAGAATTTATTACCATTAACATTTTTTTGTTATTATGACCATAGAATTGAGGATACTGGTAATGAACCAATGTCATCCAACAAGGAAAATAATCACCAAGCAAATGATTATGTTTGCAGTAAGTATACAGCATTGTCAGTAGTAACAGGCAGTGCTAATAGTGCTAATATCCGCTACAACTGACCATTTGGCCTGCGGTGAGACTCTCCGTTTTTCGCTTTTGACTAAAGTTTTGTTTGATGGATAGGGGTTTTGGGAAACGAGTGTCGTTGGGGTGTTTCATAATTATTGTTTTTTTCGATCCCAACAAAGAAATCAACTCAATCACCAACAGTTTAATTTATTAAACCCAAATTTTTCCAATGTTGTGATAGTTTACTACTTGTTGGTTATGAAGGGGTCCATGATTATCCAACTCTGTAACATTATGAATAAAAAATAGTTCAAACTCTACTTGATTCACGTCGTAAAACTTTGAAAATAAGCCAAAAATGTGGTGGCAAGCTTCAAAATGCAGATAGGAACGTTTTTTTGAGGCAATGAGATCCTTCTTAGAAGCCGACATAATCAATCACAATCCTCAATACCTTGCCATTTCGGTGGCTTTCAGGAGGCGGTAAGTCTTGGTGAGTTTAATTGCAATGTTATCTTTGATAAAAACAGCAACCCTGTGGGTTTTTAACCCAAGGCCCTTTTCCTTTTCACTTGAAGCATTTTACCAGCCCTTGTGTGCCTCAACTTTCAGGGACAAGGATGTTACAGATCTTTCCACACTTTAAGATCAGCTTGGAATTTCAAATATAGTCGCATTGGGTACTTTTTATGCATTTCTTGAAGACTTTTTATTTCCTAAACCCTGTTTTCTTGGTGTTTAATTTTAATCCATATCCTAAATGCATGCATTATTGCAATGTTGTGATTAATTATTGTCTCCTTTACAATGAACGCAATTACAGTATTGAAAATTTTATAAGTGTATTAAAAATTTGATAATACAGATTGACAACTGCATAAAAATTAAAGCTCAATTGTCTGTAACTTTTACGCATTGAAACATAATTTTTACGCATGTGTTTGACACCGAGAGTAAACATTCTAACGTGTGTAAGGCAATTAAAACATTTCCTGTTAGTGTAAAATGAATCATTCTTTCAGATCAATTAGTGAAAAAATGTCTAAATTGAAGCCTGCTCAACGGCATAAAAATGAATAAAGTTACAAATTAGCCTTGGAAAGACAATAAAATTTTTCACTTCTTGCGTCCAAGATTCCGATTTTTTGATGACAATGTAATAACTGCAACATAGAATATCTTCTTTGTGATCAGTTTAAAAGAGCTCTTTGTGATGTTTTACAGTCATCCATGACCCAAAATTTATAGGCAGGGCATTCCTTACACTCCCCTTGATAGAGTAATTCTTTTCATAAATTTTGAATACCTATTTAAACTTGGCCCCAGCTGCCCCTGCTGAGGACTGTACTATTTTGAATTCTCTGTGTCCTTCATCACAGTGTGACAACACTGTGGTACTCCTATATGGATCTGCATTCTTTATGATTCACATGGCATTTTATGTGACATGTTTGGAGACAAATTTTGATACTTAGATTTAAGGTCTTTAAAATCCAAGTCGTGTACGTTTTGCACATGGCCATGCATGGCATATTTTAAGAACTCTTAGACATGTGTTGTTTTTCTTATGTATGTTTATTTTTTATTTCAAATTATTTTTATTGATTATACTTTTACGGTGAACACTTTTTGTGAAAATTATGTTTGATTTTCAGAGGGTGCTTTGTATATTGTCAATAAAAGAATGTGCCCTGTTCCCATCCATGGTCCAGATTCATATTGTCCAATATGTAAAACAAAGAAAGAAACAGAAACAGAATATGATGAAAGCTATGTTAGGTAATAAGCTCCATTTAAATTCATCGCCAAAGTGACCTTGTTATATTTTGAAATGAAATGGATTTAACAATTTGACATATATTTAATAGTAAATAAATAAATAAACGTCCATTCGGATGGATGTCTAGTCTTATTACTTGTTTAATCATTTGACTGTATGCATAAGTAATTTAATGTCTAAGTGAGTAACTGTAAGAGAGTAGATTGATTTTATTGGTGTACTAGTCAATGTGTTGCTTTTTTAGCATTTATTTGATATGAAAATATGATATTTATTAAAATAGCTTAGCCTCGTATAGCTTGTTAATAGCTGGCATCTACTATATATCAGCAAGAAAATGGAAGTAGTTTGTCAAGTCACGAAGTGCTTATATTACTCATGTTCCAAGTGGAAGCCATGTGTTGAAATGCAACCCGGAAACAAAGATTATCTGATTGCATTATGAAAAGCATCCTGTCAGAGAGCATATTGCTCAAACAGAGCCCCTCCAGTCGTTCAGGAGCAGGTGTCAAGCATTAATTGTCACTAACCAAGATTGCCTTCCCATGGAGAAAGCTGAAATTAAGAGTAAAAGGTTTTATGTTTTATTTAGGATGTGCTAGCTTCATGTTGAAGTCATTATTTACCATAGCTTTTAACAACCTATGAAGTAGACAGTTGCCAACACATTGTCACTCTATGGCAATGTACATAATTTAGGTAACTAGGGAGTGAATATGCTGTAACATCTCTTACAGGTACAAAGATAATATGCAATATTTCATTACATATTCTGTTGTGCTATTAAACTAGCCTGATACAGCTGGTATTTCAAATGTGTGTAACTGGTGATGGCTGACAGCATTCTATAAGATGTTAAACGTAGGTAAGCTCTAGTTTTCAACCATGAGACAAAAGCGTAGTCAGTGCAATGTTATAGCCACAAAGTCAAACAAATTTACTGATTAATTCTTCTTTTGTTGGTTTTCTCTCCTTTGACAGAGTTAGTGTACCAAGATCAGCTCTTCAGTCACCATACAAGATCAGACCACACAGAAGGAAAAGCTTCGACCCGTCAGATTCTGTTGCTCTGAGTGAGGTAGGTATTCACAGAAATGGAAATTGGCTCCTCATTCTTAGTTATTAGTAAATTTTGTCAAAACTCCAATTATGTAATATGTTGCAGTACAGTTTTCAATTTAATGTTCCTGAGGATTGTTTGCCATTTTACAGATTATTAATATTTTTGACTGTAGCTTCTTTTGCTACATGTTAGCTACAACTATAAATGAGTGAAGTTTTGCCATCATGTTATTAACGCTGGAGATATCCCCTCTGACTTCTGCAGATGATTTAACTAAAACAGTCTAAGCTGCCTGTGTTTACATTACATTGTTTAGCTGTACATTGCGGTTAACTTTTATGTTTTTAGGCATTTTGTGCATATCCTGAAAAAGCTTGCAATTATTACCGGCAGAACTGCCCTGGAAAGAACTGGTATTCCCAGTATATATACTAATAAAACGGCCTCTGTGTGTAGTGTGACCAAATTTCAAATGCCCTGTTTGAAAGAGAAATAGCAAAAGTAATATTTTCTACTGGAAAATCTATCTAAAATTATACTTCAAACATTTCTAAATATTTACATCAACAAACAAAAATAGAAGGACTCTCAAGTAGGAGATAGGCACACATTAGGGACTAGCCAACTTTTAACCACTCAGGACTGTACATATCTGTCGGACGTCGGATAAATTGCCTTCAAAATTTAAAGAAATAATATTTTTCAGCTTACATACGTACTCTTTTAATCTAGATTTGGAACTTACTGGCAGTAGATGGATTATGCCGTTCTCTGGTGTATGTTAATGAGTTTTATTTATTCATATTTTTCTCATGTAGCACTGCCTGGCAGGGTGGCAATGTAAGTGGTCCAGCAAAGGCCCAACCTCGTCTACTGTTGATATAATGTCAGCAATGAGAGATAACTCACAACTTCCAGTTGGACAAGTAATTCTGCAGTACTCTTATCAACTATATTCTATTGCTACACTTGTTCATTTTCATCAATTGTTTAGTTAACGTATTAAGCGATCGGTTAATCACTTTGTGTAATGATTCACTCATCCATTCATTGATTATTTACTGTATGGATGGACGATTAATTGCTCGCTGAATTGATTTTGCTGGATTGGTTAATTGATTGAGTGATCGATCGATCGATCGATTGATTGATTGATTGATTGATTGACTGACTGACTGACTGACTGACTGATTGACTGATTGACTGACTGACTGATTGATTGATTGATTGATTGATTTATGATAAATCAAATGATTACTCTATTTACACTAGTACTATGAACAAGTAACACAATGCTTACAACGTTAAATCCAGTTAGCAATATTTAAACATCAAGTCAAGAAAAAGTGTTGTAAAGAAGGAAGATGTATAATGTAGAGCAAGTTATACATACAGTTTACATGAAATCAGAAATATCCTAGTTCAGAGGCGGCCCCAGATAGGACAAGCAGTCTAAAATCGGGCCATGCTCTTTTTGAAAAGGCAGACCTCATTGTGCCAAAATTTATCAACGAAGTGATTTGAAAACGAGGCTCAGTTGGGAGGGTATTTACCTATAACTATACCCTCTTCTAGCTTCTACCCTTTCTGAACAATCCCGTTGATAATCGAGATCTTTGTGGATTTTGTGTATAGTTTGAGTCTGTAATTTTATCTTTACACTCTTATATTTGTAGAGATTGGCACACATGGAAGAGACGAGGCAGAGAACAAAAGATCTCCTGAACTCTACAGCGGCAGTTGAGTTTGATATGTTAAGGAAACTCAGTGGTTAGCAGGATGGTTGTAGTTATTGTGCATAATAGGTCAGTATGATGGTGTTTGGTGTAAAAACGTCTTTCAGTGGTGTTTTAAATATGCGTCTCTATCTCCTGTTTATTTGCTTTAAAAGGTCACTGTGTTTCATAATTTTCGCTTGTTTCTTTATGATGCTAGCGCGGGTTGACTGATGTTGTTTCTTTGTTCAAGATTGCCATGTCAATGCCCCTTTTACAGTGCAATTTGACATCTTTGTGCTCTCCCTTTGGACGTGCCCTCTAACGTGTCATTGTCGTTGGAATGTATGCTCTGAATGACATGTGTTGCAACATCCAAGAATCTTAATATAGGTAACATCTGCCTGAGTGGCACAAGTCCTTCCATGTTAAACATGCAGAAATGTAAAGATACGTAGTTACTTTTTCCTTACGTTCGTCTAGTCTCTCTATAATGCTTGTTCTCTCCATCCAATTTTAATTTCAATTGGTTTCCGTCCTCTAAGAGGATTGGATGCCACAATGCGCCAACCTTTTCTGTCGCTCACCCTCCTGATAGCCTCGATGTAGATGAGGCCTGTCCAATGGCTGATATTAATGGACCAAAGCGTTCTAGGTCTGCCTCTGCTCCCTTTTCCCACAATTTTCCCATCTAGCAATTTTCTTAGCAAATCTTTGCGAATGACATTGCCGACAAATTAGAGGATTCCCTTCTGGATAATTTTGAATAATCTTTCTTTGATGTTCAATCGTTCTCACCGTCAGCTACAACTAATATAGTGAAAATTTATGCTGTATTATTTGATAATGACGTCGTATGTGTTTGACATTACCTTACATTGTTTGACGGAGTGTCAACTAAACATGCATTGGGCAGGGCTGAATCCACGTGGGGGGGGCTTTCTTTTCATGAATAGCATCACGTTTAGAATAAGCGCCATCCAAAATTTGACGCCAAATAAGATACCGAGAACGACAAAATCAAGCTTCTAACTGTATTGCTTTAATTTCGTCCAATAAGGTATTTTGTAGTACGGTACTCGAAGGATTAAAAATCTGAGAAAACCTTACAATTGTCATTTTCAATTTTGCTTGACCACTGTTTCCTTCACTAGCAGACTTACTTCGCAAATTATTCGCCTTATTATTTACCCTTATCTCAAACTGCCTGACTGCAGAGAACGTTTGTGGGGACTCAGGTTTCCCTTCAAAAGGACAAGTAGTTTATCCCAAGCAAAACATGGGGGTTGTATGGCTATTAACATAGTAGATATTTGAGAATTTCCCTTTGCTTTCAGGACTTTTACGGAATTCTGATTCAAATTTAAGTGTAAATATCCACCTTTTGGGGGAACTTTTATTGTTTGAGACTGTAAATGTAAGTACAATTAATAGAGTTTCATTCCATCCTTAAAAAAGAGTACTTTTTTATTACAAATCTATGCTGCTGGTCATCTTTTGCCTTTGGTGAATTTGTTTTGAATTTTATGCTGGTACTTGCTGGCATTGGTATCTAGTACTATACCTTAATTGCAGTTGGTTATGTTTTCTTTAGAGTGGAATCCGATCTTTCTGGCAGTGGCGTAGCCAGCCAATAAAACGCGCGCGCGCGCGTGCATGCTTGCGTGTGTGTGTGTGTGTGTGTTTCGAAGTCGGTTGACAGGTTCAACCCTGATGAGCCATGAAGGGTACAGTTCTGCGGTGGATTTCCATCTCCTCTTCGTCGCTCCTCGGACTTGACTCTTAGATTGTCATGGTACGTTCACATAGAGTGGTTTTGTTACCCAGACTTGAGCTCAGAACTCGATTGTGACTCTTATGGCTTGATAGAAGCTTAGGTAAGAAAATATTCCCTATTCGATTGTGTGTGTGTGTGTGTGGGGGGGGACGACAAAAACTCGGGTTCCGGAAAAAATAGTATGATCACGGCCTTTGCTCTCAGGAATAGTTTTTCTCTGTTAGGGAACCGTTATGTGCGCAGAAAACATCAAAAGAAACACTGTATCCTTAACTTGATATAAGGAGCCGCTCTGTTTTCTTACGAGTTAACAGCGATCTTGCATACTCGCATTATTTTTACAAAGCATTAATCCAAGGACAATTTTCGAGAAAAAGTGAAGGAACTAGTCCCCAATTCCTTCTCGCAGAAAAATCAACATGTGCAAAGTAAGTCCTGAATTAATGATCACATTTAGTGTGAGTTTAGGTTCAAGATGGTAATGATTACATACCTCAACTTCTGTTATGAGAAGTATTTTTATCAAAGACCGACTACGGGCCTGTTCTATACGTCTCTCCCGCTTTGCTGACTATAAACAGGTAGATGGATTTTTAAGTCTGTCCAAGCCTACACTTGCGTTCTTTTTGAAATACATTACGCTTGCAAGCTGTTGATGACATGTAAAGGGCAAGTTAAGCAAAACAGAAATTGGGAGATTTTGGAGTATCTGATGAATAAAATTGCCACTCTGGAAAACTTTACTATATCTTAAAAGACAGAGAATACACCCTTGTTCTACCCCTGATGCTAACAGCTTAGATTTAAAGCTAATGTGGACCTGCGCCATTACTGCTGGGCAGAGGCGTCATGGGCCTTCCGTTGTAGGTATACCAAGGAGAAAAATGTTCCGGCAAACCTCTTGGACTTCCATTTGAAAGAAAGACCAGAACCAGATTTTTCGCTAAGGAGAAATGCCGTAAGTGATGAGAATCCTTGGTATAGCTACGGGTTTAGTTTCCATGAAGTGGGGTGGGGCGCCACCCCAAAATTTGAGAGAGATTTTGAAGGGCTTTTTTACGTTTTCAATCTTCAAAGCAGACAGTAAATACCATTGTCTAAATATTATAAGACAGAGAATACACCCTGGTTCCACCCCTGATGCTAACAGCTTAATTTTGAAGGTAATGTGGACATGCGTCATTAGTGCTGGGCAGAGGCCTCCCGTTTTAGGTGGGCCAAGGAGAAAAATGTTCCGACAAACTTTTTAGACTTACATTTGAGTTTAGAGGTACTTGGAAGAAGAACTTGCTACTGATGTTATAAACGAGAAGACTATAATTAAACTAAATTAATACTTTAACTATACATGTGCCATTCTCAACAAAAAAACGTCAATCCAACACATACAGCCTGCCTTAGCAAAATGAAATGAAAGGTCTTTAAGGTGCTTTAAGATATGACTACTTTTCATTTCTATTTTAAGATTTTCGTCATCGACTTTTTGTTAGGCAGGTGTGCTTGCAACTAAGTCGAATTTTTGCAATCAAATTCTATTCAACTTTTAACAGCATCAAAGATCTAAGCATATTTTGCCCCATTAAATATGCTCGCTAACACTTTGCATATCTGTTTGGAATTGTAAGTAGTGTTTTGTACATCCAGTTACTGTTTTTAAGTATCAAAGATCTTTTTATTAAACAATTTAAAATCTGAAAGAACTTGCCTACGCCTCAAGAAACGTTAGCTTATACACGAGATACTGTGGCAACAGCAGCATAAAAAGTTTCCTGTTTATACTTCTCCACTGCACAAACAGGAGTGGCTTTGGTCGAACGATTGCCATCTGGCATCCTCATCATTTATGCTCCCTTTCTCAGGAAAGTCTTGCTGCTCTAGCACCTTCTAGTAAAATTGTTTGGCAACTATCAACACCTGTCTAGAATTGTTGCAATATTCTCATAAGTATAGAACAGCTTTGAGGAGGTCGATTCTTTTAGACTGCTATGAGATGATGCTTGAGTTGTATTTGAGTGAAATTGGCAAAAGACGTGTGTGTTCAGTACAGCCTGGAATGAGGTAAGTTTATCTTCTTGTCCGTTGGCATCAGGGACAATTTTGTTACTGTAAACTGCTGCCTGGCAATCTTCCAGAGTGTCAATAAAGGAATCAAATAATTTGATTTCTTTTGCAAAGAAGAGATTTTCTAAAGCCTTTTGATGTGACCACCTATAGGTCATCCAGGCCATTTGCAGTCTAAGCATCAGCATCAAAATGCCTGATGTTTGCTTCTCTTGAAGTACATGTCTTCGTTTTTTTTGATTCAGCACATTTTTTTCAGGAACACCTAACAATGATTTTGCCACGATAGATGAACAACAGACTTCGATGATGATCTGGCTTCAAATTAAGCAACCAAATGTAAAGGCATGCTCTTTTTGAATCAGTGATTTCACTCTCTTGTACTTCCCTCTCATTACAGACGCTCCTACTGCAATACTCAAACTTTCCTTTTTGAAAAATTAGTTCCTTCCATTTAATCTTTACTAAGTGAAATTAAGTAAAAATAACTATAGTTCAGAAGCAAGTAGTTTACTGGTCGAACAGTTTCGGCCTACCAAGTGACTTTTATGATATAAAAGTCACTGATATGCTTAAGAATTGTGCAGGTGATATAGTTGAAATAAAGTGAAAAAATGATAGTATTCCTTTTAAAAGGTTATGTTGGCATTGGACATTTTCCAACAAATCCGACAAACCCCTCAAGAGGGGGGAGGGTGGTTACCCCCGGCTAACAAACACCTTATCAAAAGTACTTACACACAGCATTAATAGATGGAGCATGGATGTAGTCAAGAGCCGAGATCCATCAGTTGTCCCTTATTACCATAGAAATAATAGGCCTATATATATATGCTTATTACACGTGCTTTCTGCCCTGATAAGGCACCCCATCTTGGATTTGTGAGTACACATGATGAGCTAATGTTGTCTGAATTGTATCCACTCGTCTGTAAAATAGGGACTGTATTTTGCAAGACAACATACCTCATAATTAAGGTAGAGTCGTCTGAAATACAAGAAAATCGTTGTGTCGAATCTTCAAACCGTGTCCTTGTCCAAACTGGGATCTGGGTCCCGAACCTGTCTTCGGAGGTAAACTTAAACGTAAGGATACCTGGAGTCGTTCGTATCGTGAGTGCAACTGGTTTAGATCTAGAAACTGCAGAAAGGGTGTGCATTTTGCTTACAACAGGCCACTTTCAACAATGGAAGTAGTTGATGGAAGTCACGGAAATGCTATTGGCATAGTATTGTTTGGATTTGGGAGGATGGGTCATCTACACGCGGTTAACTGCTTGCAGAATAGAAGGTTTGAGTTGCTGTATGTTGTTGAGTATGACATGGACAAAGTGAAACGATTCAAGGATGAGAACAGATTAGCAAACCTGAAGATACTTCATCCAGACAATGTAGACGAAGCCCTTGGTAAGTTTTACTGCTTTTAACTAGTCGTCTACTATCGTATCTCATTGTTAGATTTGAAATGTCAATACAATACTATGGTCGGAGTCACGATTGCCTATCTTTACCCCAAAGTTACTCTTGTCGAGCTTGGCCAAATGCTTTGGCAAGAAAGCTCAGAACCAAATTTTTCGCTGAGGAGAAATACCGTAAGTGATGAGAATCCTTGGTATAGCTATGTGTTTAGATTTCATGAAGTGGGGGTGGGGCGCCACCCCTAAATTTGAGAGATATTTTAAAGGGCTTGTTTACGTTTACTATCTTCATAGCAGACAGTAAATATTATTGTCATTGATTGTCACAGGTTTGAATTCTGTAAAGTTTTTGATTGTAAATTTATGAATTTATCAGTATTGAAGACAAATATGTGGAATGCTGCAAGGTTTTGTCATTTTTAGAAGCTTCTTATTTATTTTTACACAGTGTAGTCGACATAAAGACAACCTTAAGGCTGGTCAGAAAAAATATTAGAGATGGTCCTGCACACTTGGCAAATGATGTACCACGGGTTTGTTCTATTGTTTAAAGTAAAAGTGTTTTAAAATGCACACTTTTACAAATGTGCTCACTTTCATACTTGAAATTTGCTCCTACACACACAAGATCTCACTGGAAATGGCCATACTTTACAGTCTAGGATTTAATATTGTTAAGCTTTTTTGTGTTGCTTTGGCAACCAAATATTCCAAGTAGCTGACACATGCATAAGTCATTGCCATCATCATCATCACCATCACTATCACCATCATTATCATCACCATTACCACTACCATCATCACTACCACCATCATCATCATCATCATCATCATCATGACTGCCGTCATCATTACTATCATCATTGTCATCATCCTTACCATTATCATTATTATCATCATCACCATTACCACCATCATCATCATAATCATCATCATCATCATCACTGCCATCATCATTACTATCATCATCACAACCACCATTATCGTCATCATCATGACAGTCATTGCCATCATCATCACTATCATTATCACCACCATCACCACTATCACCATCCTTTTCGTTATTATCAATTATCATCAGTCGTATTTTATAATTGTTGCTAATACATTCTACTGAACACAATTCAAAATTTTCCTGACTTTTGAAATAGCTTAGTGGTACAGTGTTTGCTTTGCATGTGAAAGGTTATTAGCTGGACTCCTTGACCATGTCATACTTGAAGCTACCCAATTTCATTAAATGCTTACTGCTTAGTTTTCAGCAGGTACGAGATACATTCTACAGATTAACCACACAATGCAATCAGCAGACTAGTCCCAAACTGTAACAATTACTATGCTTGCACAGCTATGTGGCCAAAGACTGAGAAAATGGAGATGGATGCGCCCTTTACAGAGTACTATTTGGACAGGAATGTTGCCTTTAACCTCAATCGGAATGATTGACATGCTAAAATGTAAAATATATGTGTTTTATTATCATTGCTAGCTCTTGTTTTCACCTTTGCAGTAGCATATTTTACCTCCCTTTAGGAATAATTATCA
>JANTCA010091394.1:0-11746 GCA_024741275.1 Chironex yamaguchii
ATTCCAAATGTCTCAATGTGCGTTCATCAAGTGCAACAGATTCCAAATGTCTCAATGTGCGTTCATCAAGTGCAACACATTCCAAATGTCTCAATGTGCGTTCATCAAGTGCAACAGATTCCAAATGTCTCAATGTGAGTTTATCAAGTGCAACAGATTCCAAATGTCTCAATGTGAGTTTATCAAGTGCAACACATTCCAAATGTCTCAATGTGAGTTTATCAAGTGCAACACATTCCAAATGTCCCAATGTGCGTTCATCAAGTGCAACAGATTCCAAATGTCCCAATGTGCGTTCATCAAGTGCAACAGATTCCAAATGTCCCAATGTAAGTTTATCAAGTGCAACAGATTTCAAATGTCTCAATGTGAGTTTATCAAGTGCTACGGATTCCAAATGTCCCAATGTGCGTTCATCAAGTGCAACAGATTCCAAATGTCCCAATGTAAGCTTATCAAGTGCAACAGATTTCAAATGTCTCAATGTGAGTTTATCAAGTGCTACGGATTCCAAATGTCCCAATGTGCGTTCATCAAGTGCAACAGATTCCAAATGTCAATGTAAGTTTATCAAGTGCAACAGATTTCAAATGTCTCAATGTGAGTTTGCTATCAACATGTGATTTAAAAGGTGGGGGAAACTGATAAAATTATATCCGAGTAAACTAATTAGATCACAAATCAAGATTTGGATTCCATCATATGTAAATCCCGGCAAGGTGTTCTGATTGAAAACCAACCAAATCCATGCAACACAATCCAACAGAAACATTCGAAAGAAAGTTTGACCGGCAAGAAAGTAAATTGGCGTTTCGAACAACCAGTCGAAAAATCAGTTAACAGTACTACATTTGGCTTTACAATACCCACATTTACACCCACTCAAATAAATAACAAAGCGGAATACTTAAAAAACTTAAATATACAAAATGTACGCAAAACTATTGTAAATCGATAAATGAATGTCGTATTATTTTTACAATGCCTTAAAGATATATTGCTTCTTAGATCATTTGGCAAATCAATAAATGCTATTTGCTTAGTTCCACAACAGAAGATTACCGACTTCATAGCATCAACAAAAACTCTCTACGGGAAAGTGTGGCTTTGTTCCCTTCACAGAATATCATCTTGCTTGCCACACAATGCAACATTAATCAAGCATAAGGATGTCATCGGTCGTCAAAGAGATCGTTCATCACACGTAGTTGTCTACACTACAAAACATCTTCATGAGCCAAGGACTCTCACTTACCAAGAGAATCTCCACACAAAATCTTCAAGTCAAAGTTTGCTGTAAATGCTTTAGGCTCCCAAGGCTGGTAAAGGATACACAGTGCAATTATTAGACTTCAAAAAGGAATATATCGAGCATCTGTTAAAACAATCAAATCCCCTTGCTTAACTAATGCTCCATAATCAGTTTATCGGTCTTCAAACAGAGAGGTAAGATGACAGTGAACATGACGTATTCCTCGATAGGTCAATGGTGAATGGCTTCTGAATCAGTAGCCTTTGCCGATAAAATCCACCTACATAGATTAAGTGTGAGAGGTGTCAGAAACTCACTTCGATTCCGAGTGTGAGCAATCACGTGGTGTGGTCACAGGAGGGATCAGGGTCACACTTTTTAGATTGGTTTGCCTATTCAGTAGACCGCTTACGAATAAAAATGAAACCTCAAGCCCTGCTAAGACAGTGAGAGAATTTATCAATAAATCAAGCAAACAACCAGGTAAATAGGCTAGACAATTTCACACTATAACTTACAGGTGCTCACCCTCCCCTCTAAAATGGTGACTACCAAAAGCTGCCAGGGCTAAGTTCAAGTGAAAAAAAGACACACCCTAATAAGAAATTGTCCCTTCGCTACCGACCAGCTGTTAATGCAACGGCAACTGATAAGAGTACGTTATTGACTGGTTTATGGCAAATCTTATGTTTAAGGCTCACTTCGTTTCTTTGCAGAATGGGGACAAAAAGACATTACTTTCTCGCTCAAAGTTTATTTACAACACGAATACGTGATTATAGTGTAGCTGAAAATACCTCTTGGACAATCTTAAACAAACATGATAAATCACTTCCTCTGTATCAAAAACGTAAGAAACGTCTTCACTTACTGAGCTTCTTGGACTCAAAATTCCTCCACTGTTTGCGAGACTTGTAGGCGCATGACCTTGCAGTATTTTGTTGACTTTGATTGACTAAACAGAAAAGAAAAACTTCGTTTTCAACACAAGTCCGAAAGAACACAGCTATTGACAAGTGACGTACCTACTGACGACGCTGCGTCATAAACATCTAGCAAAATAACACACATAAAATCACGGAAGATAAAAGTTACTCACATTTTACGGTAACTTGCTTACAGAATTTTCCCTCTTGCTCAGTGATGAAATACGACATCAAAAGCAGATGCCGTATTCCAAGGCTATATGGCATACGTGAATGTTATGCGAAAGAAAACGAACGCAGTTGTGTTACAACAACTATGTTCGCAGAGAGGAATATCACTGAGGGATGACAAAAATTTTGTGAATATAAGTACATACTCGTGTTAAGAACAAACTATACTGCTCACACAATAAATGGACACTGAACATGAAACAAGATAGCATTCGCTATTATTACCTGTCCAACTTCTAAAAATATCTTTTTCCGTTGATTTGACCTTCGCTGTGACATTCGCTATGGAAAAGAAGAGCTTGAAACAGTAACACGTGCGAAAACTAAAAATGACATCCAATAAAGTATATCATTGTCAATGAAAACTTTTGGTACCGACGACCCGATAGACGTACAACGAATGGCTCTAATGGGGAGGCCACTTTAAATGAGGTCATCCACTGTGTGCCAGGAGCTAGGGAAACCAACATCTATGGCCGATATTTCTCGGCAGAGAAACGGTGGCCTAGCAACGATGAGAGAAGGGTCTGTTCTTGCTTAGCCAATGACATTCTGCACTTTCCTGCACTTTATATAAATGAATCAAGGAAAGATGTCATCCAAACACAGGGCCTGTCCATGAGGAAAGTGATTTAATCTGTAATACTGTGTAACCGAGGCACTACGACATACAAGATCAAGAATAAAAGACAGTGAAATAAACGTATGGAAAACACAACTACAGTCCGTGTCTAGTTAAGGTGTGGTAGAATAACATATTCTATTCCCGATGGCAATTTAATCTTTAATTGATCAAAAAAATTGATCAGCAAAAGATACCAATTGTTCCAATAACAAAACGGCAGGCTCTGTAAAGGCTATCCGGTTTCATGCTTCAAACTTCAGTGACGCATTTATGGTGCATCAAGATAAAGTTTGTCAAGCCTACAGTGCAAGGACAGTAAATATTCTTTATAGTGTATTTTTCAGGACGTACTGCTTACCAGCTGTTTGCATTAAAATTTCAATAGCTTACCTCAGACAAAAGGTGATCATTTTGTATTCCTTTTAGTAAGGCTTCTAGCGTCCTCTGCCTTTTCACACTGAACACTGGACTGGAATATGCTGCTTTTTCACCATTCATTACTACAATGACAAAGAAATACTATTTTAACGCAAGTTCAGTTCTAGTGGTCGTACACATGAGCTTCGATGCTCTGGTAGTCACAATCAACCCTTTACACAAGGCCACCTTGTCTACTTCTGTACACAACAAGAGCAAACGTTGATAAACAGCTGCCTAATAGGCACAAATTGCATGAGTGCTTGTAAGTGTATACGCCAACAGACAGACATGCAATGGACGATCGGGATTGAATGGCTAAAAGTTTTTCGACTTTCCTATTAAGCTGTTAAGCTCAGTAAGAAAGAAGTCAGCATTGCAGTCGAAAGACAAGGTAAGACGCTCAAGTGATCACAATCATACCTTTACCTCTGTTTGAAGTACACAATATCAACATATCTGACGATCTTCATGAGTCGTCATCTCATTTCCACGGCGCATGGCAACTCGGCAATATTCCAATGAGCATTGCAAGCAGTTTAACACCCACAAATCCTAAAACAAGCGTTCCCACAGAATCCACTTGGCACCAAGACTGCCTGTTACAAACAACTGCAGCGCTGCATGTTACATTTGCATGTCCAAACCGAATGGTGTTATCAGTAATAATGCACCCAGGTACTTGAAGAGGAGTGCGGGGCAGTGTACCCCCAAGCATAAATTTTCGCCACAATTTGCCCTCTTTGCCTACAGTAACTTCCAACAGTATTTTAGAAATTCGGCGTAATCAAATGTATGTCAACCAGGATAAAATTAAGGATTTGGTCAGAATTGCAGGAAACCCGTTATTCGTCTCCAATTGGGAAACCAGAGTATTGGCAAAATGTTCCATCTCTCAAGTGTAAAGTGTAGTGCTTTGTCGTCAAACGATAGAGAGGGATAGTGCGTAGAGACATCTGTTACACGCCTTGTTATAAGAAACCGCTTTCTAAGGAGCCACTTTATAAGGATCCTACATGTAGAAGGCCGAAAAAGTTAAGGAACTTATACCACTAAAGACAAAATCCTTAAAGCAACTTTCAATTTTTAATAATTTCATGAAGGATTAGAACGCTAGGTCCATTCATTTGAAGTCCAAACATAACTTGTGTGTTACGCATGTATCAAGTGTTTCACTGAGTAGTTTTCAGATTTGCTATCCATAATAGTCATTGCTCCAATGTCCAATAAGTGCAGATTTTCACTTTAGTCAAAACACCAAAAGTTTGTGCAGTTAGAATTAAGGACCTATTGAGAAACTTTTGGAACTACAATTTACGTCCAAAAATAAGGAACTTTAAGAACAAGGCCTTGAGCCATATATGTTCTTTGTAAAAAAGTGTGTGGTTTCCTGTTACCACAGTCACTTGAAAAACCTTTGAGACAAAAGGCGTGTACAGACCAAACTCAGTGGGACATTTTAAAAGTTTGTGCAGTTAGAATTAAGGACCTATTGAGAAACTTTTGGAACTACAATTTACGTCCAAAAATAAGGAACTTTAAGAACAAGGCCTTGAGCCATATATGTTCTTTGTAAAAAAGTGTGTGGTTTCCTGTTACCACAGTCACTTGAAAAACCTTTGAGACAAAAGGCGTGTACAGACCAAACTCAGTGGGACATTTTAAAAGTTTTTTCAAGTTTTGTCCTTAAGTCATAGCTCACTTTATATGCATGATTTATTCAAAATAAATACGTGATTTGCTGCTATGCATCTACCCTCTTCTATAAAAAACTCCCCCCCACCCCACACACACACCTATCGTTCTTTCTCGAGTTTGTCAAACCCAGACGATACTTCTAGGTACATGACAAGCATAGTTTTTTTGTCGTTCATTTCAGACCAACATTGTACTGTGAAAAGTTGGAATAATAAAAGAAACTTACATTTTGTTAACAGGAAACTTCTAAATTCTTGATGGGAGCGGAAGATTGCCGGCGTCGGTAGTGGAGGGCCAAATACCGGTACATTCTCCTCTGAATACACTGACAGCCTAAACGATGAAAAAAAGACCTTAAACTAATGATGCAGGAATTAATTACTGGATTATCAATAACAAAAACATAATTGCCAAGACCTACAGATTTTGCTTTATTTCCATCAAATCTAGTTTTTAGGTATATTACAAGCATAAAACAAGCACATTATTGAATTTTTTGTTCAAAAGAACGCTTTACTTTCCAGTCACTTTCCGGTCACTTTCCGGTCACTTTCCTTTCACAGCTATTAAGGCTAGTAAACATGAGTTATTATTTTTAGCCGAAACAAATGATCCTGTCCCTCAATTGGCCAATTCAGGCCCGCGCCAGTATACAACCCGCTTACCTTATTCAGCGTTCCAAGAAAAATATATATGTGCAGCTAAAAATGTTACAGATCTTTGAGAAGTCTCATGTGGAGTACCTGGCGTATAGAACTGGTGGTCATGATAGCTACGTCTAAAATGTATAAACAAGGACGCACATGACTAGTCTACTCCATATCGTAACATATCCATTAACATTTGACTATTTATCGTGATAAGTAGGCACAATAATCCCAGTAGCTTTCAAGGCCCCAGTGATATTCAAATTTCGCTTGGTTGATAGTGAAGCCGAATAGACTTGTCCTAAGATCTTGCTTCATATTGAAGCTGAATAGACTTGTCCTGAGATCTTGCTTGATATTGAAGCTGAATAGACTTGTCCTAAGATCTTGCTTGATATTGAAGCTGAATAGACTTGTCCTAAGATCTTGATTGATATTGAAGCTGAATAGATTTGTCCTGAGATATTGCTTGATATTGAAGCTAAATAGATTTGTCCTAAGATCTTGCTTGATATTGAAGCTGAATAGATTTGTCCTAAGATCTTGCTTCATATTGAAGCTGAATAGACTTGTTCTGAGATCTTGCTTTATATTGAAGCTGAATAGATTTGTCCTGAGATCTTGATTGATATTGAAGCTGAATAGATTTGTCCTAAGATCCTGCTTGATATTGAAGCTGAATAGACTTGTCCTAAGATCTTGCTTCATATTGAAGCTGAATAGACTTGTCCTAAGATCTTGCTTGATATTGAAGCTGAATAGATTTCCTGAGATCTTGCTTGATATTGAAGCTAAATAGATTTGTCCTAAGATCTTGCTTGATATTGAAGCTGAATAGATTTGTCCTAAGATCTTGCTTGATATTGAAGCTGAATAGACTTGTTCTGAGATCTTGCTTTATATTGAAGCTGAATGACCATTAACCGAAAGCAAAAATGTCTAATATTAAAGACAAAGGGTAATTACTAATACCGCGGTTATGAAGACGATAGCAAGGGAGAGTAACACTCACAAGATACCACTTTCCAAAAATTGGTCAGAAAAATTGTCAAATTTCACTTACCAATAGGAGTCTTCCCTTTTGTCATACTGAACTACGGCAAACACATCTGATATCCATTAAGGCTCCACTCAAACTAACTTAGGTGAAACAACCGACTACATTTTGCAAGTGAAAATGAACAAAAGAGATGGAGTTGAGAAATATCATTTGCTGAGAAAATTTAGTTAACTTTAGATAACCAACGACTGAGCCCATATACATCAATTAACGCAAACCAAGAAGCCTGGTCTAGTGCCTAAAGTATTCAGCAATATTTTTCTTACTTCAACCTTACATCGAGTCAGTATTGCACCACACAATACATTAACACACAGTGACAACGTATTAAGCATTATCTCCGCCATGTTTAAAACAACATCAATTTGAAATTAAAAAGGATACGTGTAAATTTTGAGCGAATAACTGACGGTTTGAAGTTTATGTTGGGGTTGGGCGGTCCATCGTAAAAGATGATAACACAAATATCATTTCCAATGTGTCTTTTTCTTTCAACCTGGCAACAACAAGCAAAAGTACGTTGAATGTTTGGAAGGCAACAACATGACACTAGAGATCACACAAAAACGAGCAGACTTAAAGGGCAGGGGAATATGACTACAGAAAAAGATGAGGGCCATAGAAGTTAAGTAATATCGGCGGCCAACTAGACGGAAGGGCGTAAGCATGGCCAACACAGACAGATGGACAGATGGACGTACAAAGGCACTGATGGAGAAGGGATTGATTGATTCACTGACTGATTGATTGATTGATTGATCGATTGATTGACTGACTGACTGATTGATTGATTCAGTGATTGATAGATTGAAAGATCGATTGACTGATTGATTGATCGATTGATTGGTGGGTGGATGGATGGATGGATGGATGGATAGATTGATGGATGGATGCATGCATGGATGCATGGACGGAAAGACGGACGGTTGGGTGGATGGACGGACGGACGGACGGACGGCCGGCCGGACAGACGGACGGATTGATGGATATATATGTATACATACAAGCACAAGATAGCGCAAAAACACTGAAAATCGAATGGATACATGAATGCATACTGTACACGAACGAAACAGCTGCAAGGTGTAATATCGTTAAATACCTGTTGTGTGTCTTTTGAAAATGGCAATAGTGACGAAACATGAAACATAATCTCATGTCCCTCGAACATAGAGTATACTGATGAATATCCAGTTGTGTTACCTATAAACAAAAACGAAGTTATAAAGTTCTGAGGAAGAGGCTTCACGCCAGAAAAAGCTTAACAGACTCAGTAACAGCACTTAAAATTTGATCACCCAACGAGTACTCTGGAAATCCATCTTCGAATAAAGCCACTCTCAAGGGGCAGTACCTTAACCATCACTTGAGCTACACGTAATAACTTCATACTAGATATTAGCTGTCAGCCAAACGAATACAATAACACAGGGAAAGCAATTGTAAATAGTTTGTTCTAAGTCAAAGACAAAATCGATCCATCCCGAATTCTGGAGCAATCAAGTCCTAGTACTGCTCTATTTAAACTTGAGCTTTCCAGCCGGGTCAGTGAGGCTCCGACTACTTTGACTCACCATAAGTCGACTCCGACTGATTCCAAAATCCACAGACCCCACCAGTACGACTTCTAACTCCGACTCCAAAGCCCTGCTCTTACATCCAGTTCACTATATTACTCATATCTTGGATGCATTTTGTTAAGTTGTTTTGGACTTGTTTAGCTAGTAGTTTTATTTATTTGCTGGTATATATACAGCTGCAGATGCCTATTAATTTGAGTCTAATGTTTGTTAAATTCTGGTTCGTTTTCAATAAATGCTTAGAAAATTATTATTACGTCAGATTATTACGTCAGTTATTGTTATAGATGGTCGGAAGTCATTTGCAGATTTTTCGAATCTGACTCTGACTCCCGACTGCTACGTCCTTTATAATTCGATCTCAACTTGGAATCCGAACCCGACTCCTCCAAAAATCCATCGACTCCACGACTCCAACTCCCGACTCCGAACAGAAAGCCATGATCTAAAGAGTACACATTTCAAGTCGCATCCTCAGTTTGTGCCCTTGCTTTGGATGCTCGATCATTGTAAAAGTTAAACAGTAACTTCTTTGATAATGACCTAGTAACAATGACGCCACACTGGATACCTACTTATAACAAATGCAAAAATCAGACACTGGAATCAAATGACGTACTTTTTACATCTAGACCTCCCCTGTATCCAGTCCAACCTTTCAATGTAATACGATCACCCAGCAATTGCAGAAAATCATCAAAAACCTTCGATCCATGAACTAAAGAAAAAGACAACGGGAGCATTATGTATCAAAAACTATTTTCCAACATGAACTTAAGGTCTTTAATAAATCTAGTACAACATACATTTTTCCCTGTCGTATATTCGAATATCTACTAATGAGAGGCGTTTGTCGTCTTTGCAAACAGAGAGACTGTCCAAAACAAGTTTCTTTAAAAGCAAGCCACTATTGACTATATGAAAAACATTGTATGTACGTGGAGACAAACCAAATTATTGAACCTCAATAACATCACGTTTTACAAGGCCCAATCTCCCGAAAAACAACATAAATAGGAGCATGGTACAAACTTGTCTGATTTCCTATAACCTCGTGCTAGAATTTTCGCACGGTAACTACAATGGATGTGAGTTGAGTGAGGTATGCTGTCGGGTCATCTTAGGGCACGACTAATATCTAACCCAAACCAACCTAACTTGACCCAACCTAACTCGACCCCACCTAACTCGACCCAACCTACCCCAACCTCACCTTATTCTACTCTACACCTATAAACGACTAAAAAGTGAAGGTAACAATGTCAATATAGGGGATATAATGGCGACAACATCTTGTAATATTTACACAACTGGACTTAATGTTTAACCTTGTGTCTAGTATTCCCTCCTGAAAATCTAGCAATAATGGCGAAGCGGAATAGCTACTACACTGAAATACGATACAGTGGGTAGCTATATTATCCTCGCATCTATAAAACAAATATGTCATTTAAAGTAAACGTCTTAATAGCAATGAGTACAGTAAATGAATCAGATGACCTAGACCTGTTGTCAGACAGGGTACGAATGGCTGTTATAACTGTCTACAAGCAAATCTGGGCAAAAACTGCCTTAAAATATAATGGAAATAGAGAACACAAACCGAAAAAATTTTATCAGCTGATACTTTACAGGATACAAAACAAGAAAATATAAAAGATACAAAAAAATTGCCAAAAATATGAACATGGATTAGCTACAGCCAATTAAAAACTACCACGAAAAAAAGCGCCGTAGAATAATTCACGATATCAGAATAGTCTGGATTTAATGTAAACAGACTGCAAAATACAAAGATGACCTCGCTTTGCTCGTCCTGATTAAAAACTGAAAAATATACCTACGTGATCCCCCCTACGTGAGCTATTGCAGATTGTGAGGCCCAATTACTCGTCATGTGTCGGAAATCGTGCACATAGCATTAAGGCTTAATTGGGGCGCGTTATTTTTCTTACAGCATTCGTTGTTCAATGTAGGAAGAACTTGACATCATTGTGACATAATATTCAGTTTCATTAGGAAAACAATACTCCTTTTACAATTACAGCTAAGGACGTAATACTACCACACGTGAAGAGATCTACAATCCAATAAGTATTAATGCAGAAGCAGAATAATGATCCATAAGCTGACCACATGTCGTCACTATTATACGTCATAGGGCGAAAAGGCGTCATATCATTCAACATGTTTTAAGGTCAAAACTACATGTATTCGCCAGCGTGCGTGCCAACGTGCGTTTATCAGTCCCCTTCCTGCATGTGATCATTTAGTTGGCATAAATGATGATGTAAATCAACTGAGCAGCCATTAATCCATCTTAGTTAAACAAAAGTCATTACAAACACTGGCTATTATATTTACAAGTTAAGCAACCCCATCCATGCACCATGTATTAAAAAGTTTGAACACAAAATTCGTGATTTCATACACGAGTCCAAGTGACCTAATGTTGGATCTGAGGACATAAGCTTCATCATATTGCCAAGGTGCGGACAAGGGTCATTAGGCTAAGTGATCTGACTTTTACAACCCCCTTTCGCTTTGAAATGAAGTTTCTGCTCCTCCGATTTTTGAGTGTATTCCTTAAATTGAGCATCTATTTATCATCTTAAGGCTTATAAAATGTTACGTTCACTATGTGCAGCGGATGGGAAACGGATAGACCGTACGAGGAGGGCATGGTAGCCACAGGTGACCTACTTCAATGACAATCTATATAACCCTTCATTGGATTAAAGATAAAAAAGATATGGTATTGTTTCCAGTCTTCTCCTAATTATAACTAACGTAGACAATATGGCCGCAATGTTTCGTCACTACAGTATTCTTTACAACTTTATATGATGAGAAACGCACTTTCTTCTCAATAATTCCAGCGGAACATGTAAAGTCAATATTCATAGTACAAGTTCAATTTGAAGAAATTTATCTTAGCTTTTAAGCTTTCAGAATCGTACTTGATGTCCAGAACATGAACTTGGCAAGACGCAGCCATTTTAATAAGCACGTTATCTCCGGCCTTATCTTTACAGTCTGTGATGTCAAGTTCAGCTTCTCCTTCAAGCCAATCGATAACGATATAGGATGCTTTCAACAAACTAAATTTAATGTCAAGATCAACCTTTTATAATATGATACACGATACTATCAATTAAATTATACACGATACTATCAATTAAATTATACACGATACTATCAATTAAATTATACACGATACTATCAATTAAATTATACACGATACTATCAATTAAATTATACACGATACTATCAATTAAATTATACACGATACTATCAATTAAATTATACA